>CAKNYM010052876.1:423210-436744 GCA_932195095.1 Andricus curvator
AGGGGGAGTGTGAAACAATGTTATAGGGATGGGAGAGGGTGCATCAGGGACTGGAATGGGTAGATAATAATAAACGTAGTAAAGCGTTGTAGGGAGAGGGGATGATAGTGGTATAGTAAAGAAGATGGTATATAAAGTAGGGAGTGCGGGATTGAGAGGGGGAGTGTGAAACAGTGTTATAGGGATGGGAGGGGGTGCATCAGTGACTGCAATGGGTAGATAATAATAAAGGTAGTAAAGCGGTATACGGAAAGGGGAAGATTATGTTATAGCAAAGAAGAAGGTATATAGGGGAGGGAGTGTCTAATGGAGAGGGAGAGTGTTAATCAGCTTATCCTTAGAAGGGGGTGTATCAGTGATTGGAATAGGTAAATAATAATAACGGTATTAAAGCGGTATAACGGGAGGGGAAGTTGATAGTATAGTAAGGAAAGGCTATACAGGACAGGGGAAGAGTGGGAGGAGTGGAGGAGCTTTTGTGGGGGTATACATGTTCAAAGAAATGAAAAAGGTAGTGGGTTGAGATCGGGAGGGGATGTGCAAGGGAGGGAAGGGGGGCTCATGGGTACACTTGGCTTCCGCGTCATAAAATAATTTGTTTAAATGAACTTTGTAAATGAACTTTTCTAAATATTGATTTCGTTAATAAGTGATATGAACTAAACTTTGAATAATTTAGAACACCTGTTTCCCAACTATAAAAAGTACTTTGCATTTTTAGTGATGAGAAATTTCGTTTTTTCCCTCGAAGCTTAGCCTTTTTGAGTCCTTTTTGAAAGAGAATACGGCAGTCTTGATCTATTCATCAAAGGACCGCTGATGAAAAAAAGAAATTGATCTCGATCATGAATGAAGAGTACGTTCAGTAGTGAAATTTTGCTCCGAGGGAAATATAAAAAATGAAAAAGGGACACTGGTAGTAGAAATTGAATGGTAGGACACGCGGTGGCGTACGCGTGGAACGCAACATTGAACTTGTAAGAGCTAACGAGATCAGCGCTCATATCCGGGGCTGGTGACTGCTTGTTTACTGATTGGCTTAAATCAACGTTAAGCCGATCCAATCCAATTCGTGGCTCGAGGCCAGAAGCCCCTATGTACTGTCTGTTCTTTTCGGCCAAGTCTTCCTAGCCAAGTTCAAATGGACCGATGCCCTCAGATCATTTTAGATTTAAACCCAAGGGAGAATCAAAAAACGAAATCGAGAGTCCGCACCACCGCAGGGTACGTTCCGCGTTAGGATTAGAAATCGACCCTAGCAGGTATGGAGTTATCGATGAATTAAGTGAGGCTTATTCTACCAAAGCCGCAAGATACGTCTTACAAGCTCTAAGTGATTTTATTCTATGAAAAGTTTAGAAAAAATATTTACTCGATTTTTCTTCAAGTTGAGGATCTCGTGAGAAGAAATTAAAATATTTGATTAGTTTGATTAGCTGATGAAGTAAGTTGATGAAATAATTTGTAAACTGGATCGAGAGTAATTTATGATTTTTTTAAGGATAATGAAAAGGATTAAAATTGTCTATTATTTAAAGGTTTCTAAATTAAAGTTCGCCATTATTGGAAAATATTAAATTGAAAGTAATCAATGGTTTTGAATTGACGTTCTTATTTTAATTCCAAGATCTTAAAAAGTGTCCAATTCCTAAAGAATTTCACAGTTTACTTCTCTCGAATCGAAAATCGATTAATAGATAAGATGGGACATTCCTAATCCAAAATACTACAATGTTTTTTTCCATTTGAAATTTTCAACATTTATTTGAGAAGCATCTGAAGAGAGATTTGATACTGCAAAACTGAATGGGTTCAGCATTTAATTAGATATTTATGAATTTATTTGTGAATTATAACATTATAAACAGAAAAAGTTTTACTAAAATACACAAATGTTAAGCTAGGCCGAAAATGAAAAAATTTGAAAATCGAAAATGGATGCTGCTGAAAAGTTGCTATGCGTTATTACAAAAAAAAATCTCTAATGACTTTTTGAAATCAAAAATTAGATCAATGAGGTCATTTTTTCAAATTTGAGAATTGAAAAAATATCCCTAGGGGTTTCAAAATTATAATACATTTTTATATGTATAATGTTTGAAATCGAATGATGATAAAAAATTAACAATATAACTTTTGCTTAAAGTAGTTTCGTGCAAAAAATCAGACGTCTGAAAAAAATAGTTTTTTTTATATATTTTTAAGAATCAAAATAATACTACTGATGATATCAATTTAAATAAAAAACATTATTTAAATTGAAAAATTGTTTAACTTTCCAACAAAATTATTTTAGAAATGCTTCTTGCAACTGAATTTGTTCTTACTATCGCTTTTGACCAATTTTTGAGAAATAGCTGAATTGCAATATTTGATGGCTTTTTTCAGAAAAAATATTCTGTACAACTTTACTGTTTCCAATTTTAAGAGTAAAGTTTTCTATCGCTGAAATAGTTTTAAAAAATTTGTTAAAAAAACATTTTTTAAACAAACAACTATTTACAAATGATTTACTTGTTTTCAAAATTGAAAATAGTGAAGTTTTAGGGAATGTTTTCTCCGAAAAAATAAGCTGATTTACTAAAATTCAACCATTTTTTTTAAATTGGTAAGAAGTGACAACGAGAAAAAATTAAATTACAAAAACTATTGTTTAAATAATTAATTTTCGTAAGTTTTAATCTTTTTTCATAGAAATAATGTTTTTTCTTTCATAATACATGCCTGATCAGTGATAATATCATTTTAATTTGAAAATGAGCAAAAATGATATTTTTTAAGATTTAGTTAATTTTTACTAATTTTTTTCTAGTTTTACGTATGACATCTCTCTAGTTGCACTAAACAAGTAAGGCATAATTTCTTTAGATCTAGAAGAAAATGTTTTAGATTTTACATTTGTTCAAAATTTGTGAAATTAGTGCTTTATGATTTTTTTAACAATTGTAAAGGCTTAAGAAGAAATTGTCTAAATATTAATACAAAGTAACCAAGTCTTATAAAATGTCACTTTTGCTCATTAAATTTTTTATTAGCAGTTGATACCAAGAACTGAACATAAAAAAATACCATAATTTTCGTACTTATATGGAAATTTATTCAATCCTCAAAATACAATTATTTTTGACCTTATTGCCACACCATAGGACTATTTTCGATTTTTAAAGTCATGAGAGTTTTTTTATTTGTAATAACAGGTAGCAAATTTTTAGCAATAGCCATTTTCAATTTTCAAAAATGTTGTATTTTCAATTTTTACAAGTCCTAAACAATTTTTGGGACAAAATTACTAGCTAAGTTCCATTTTACTTTTTCCGAAATTTTCACAAGTGCCCGTGATATTTACGTTTTAAAAAAGTGCTGCTGTAATAGTACCAAAAAAGTTAAAAATATGTATCGGAAAAGTCCCATTTAATTCTTCTTAAATTTATAAAAATATAAAATAATTTATTATTATTAATATTATAAGTGTTTAGAACGTGTAAAATTGTCCAAAAAAAATGACTGAAACTTTTTCCGTACTTTCGTCCTGAAAAAGTCCTGCAAAACAAAGAATTTAAGTGGGACATTTTCGGAATTTTTGTCCTAAAAAAGTCCTGTTAAAAAAATTAATTGGGACTGTTCAGGTACCTTTGTCCCAAAAATTATACTTAGGACTTGTGAAAGTTTCGAAATAAAATGAAGTGTGACATATTTCAAACTTTTTTGGTATTTTAAGCCTTTTCAACAATACTTTTTGAGACATAAATACCATCGACACTAGTAAAAATTTCGAAAAAAAATAAAATGGTATTTTTCTACTATTTCTGCCCCATGAGTTATTTAGGACTTGTAAAAATGTTGACAAAATTAGGTGGGACTATTTTGGTACTTTTGTTATAAAGAATTCTTGTTGAAAGTGGACGTATTTTGAACTTGTTTGGTACTTTAATTTCAGCAGTACTTTTTTGGGACATAAGTCCCATCAGAATTTGTTAAAATTTCGAAAAAAAATAAAATGGAACTTTTCTAGTAGTTTTGTCCCTATTTGATCTTTAGCCGAGATTCAAATGGTGTCTCGATAAGATTTTTTTCTTACTTGGTAGTCTTTTTAAAACTAAATACTTAAAATTTAAAGTAATGTGTCCTTGCTCTCTTATACTCGGATAGACCAATATAAAGGATTTATTGTAAAGAAGATTTTTTAATCGGCATTAGGGTCGATATCATTTATTTTTTGTTCTGCATCTAATTTTTTTAATTTTATCAATAAAAAATCGATTTTTTTCATGTTTGGACCCGGACTGATTCACTGGATTCGTCAGTAGGACAATGTGAATCAGTCCGGGACAAAACATAAAAAATCAATTTTTTATTGAAGAAATTCAAAAAATTAAATGCAGGACAAGAAATAAAAATTATTTACCCTAATGCCAATTAAAAAATCTTCTTTATAATTACGATACTTGGGTCAATTAAAAACAATATCTTTCGAAAACCCGGCAAAGATGTCTTTTAACTACAAAGAAGGATTCAATTTAGAGTTGTAAGACTTAATTAAACTTTAATCAAGACTTGCTTAATTACCTTAATACCAGTTGTGTTATAAATTGTTAACTCTCCCAATTTTTCGGGACGACTAGACACAGCCTAACAAAAAAGATCCGAACATACCTGCACATTTTTAAAACGAATCTATCGAGAGCACAAAGTTTTAAAATTTACATTAAGTCTTATAATATAAATATTTTAAAATGATAAACTCAAGTATAAAGTAAATATATACTGCAACCCATTATTTATTCAAGATCATCAGAAAGTCTCTTGTCAACATAATATAATTCACTACCCACAAACCCTTCATCAAACAATCTATCCTAAAAGACTAACAAGCTACATCTGAATAAAAATTTGAAATTGAAAAGAAAGATCAGGAAATTGGTCCATAAGGAAAAGTCCATCACATTATGCTCATAACACTGACAATAATGAGCCTCGGACTATAAAGTATAAATTATACGGATGGATGTGGACTTTGTCAGCGTTGAACTCTTTTCAATAAAAGTCATCTGCACGCTCTTTTTGAGGAAATTCATATTCAAAGCGGTTCGGCACGCTTGCGAGGTGTGAAAGGACACCCGGGGTGAAAGATGACGTTAAATTTATCTCTCCTAAAGGTCCCCAGGTATTTCGTGGCTTAGTCCTTAGTTCCTGAGGATTACAACCCCAGACACTGGTGGACTCCTGGTGTGATCCTATTTCGACTTTAGAATCTAATGTTAAAGGAAAACCACAATCTTACGTTTGACACTAGGCTGCTTTACATCTAGACACCAAATTCAGTGTAAAAGCCAAGGGTGGTCTCTGCTCTCTAATTGTTCCAATTTCCTTTTTTTTTTGGACACGAGCCACGTTGACCATTTTCAAATCGAGATACAAGGTTTCTTCTTCCTGAAGAAAATGGTCCAGCTGCTTCTTCATTTCCAAATTCAGAATCTGCAAGAAACAAGTAACAACGATTGTAGGTAGAGAAAGAATTAATGTTTATTTGAACTATATATCATTCTTTAGTCTATAAAGTATCAAAATTTATATTTATTTATTACAGGCTTTTTAGTCTTTTCCTTTTTTTTTCACTTTTCCACTTAAAATGAATTGTCTTTTGACATTATTGATTGATTTCATTAAAAAACTACATAAACAAATGCGAACTAAAAGTTCATTCCTTACGGTTTATTATTAAATTTTTAGTTGAGAATTAATCTTTTTTTCTTACAAATATTATTATTTGGTTCAAAATCTAATTATTATGTTGAAAATTCAACAATTTCATTGAAATTTTCTTCTTTCTGGATTAAAAAATTATTTTTGGTTGAAAATTCAACTAATTTGTTAAAAATTTGTTTCTCTGCTTTGAAAATTCACGTGCTTTGTATAAAATGTTATCAATTAGGTAGAAAAATCAACTATTTAATAGAAAGTTGAACCACTTTGTTAAAAATTCATCTTTTTTCTTGAAGATTCAACTATTTAGTTAAAAATTAATTTTTTTATCGAAAATTTAAATATTTTGTTGAAATTTGTTAAAAATTATCTTCTTTAACTAAAAATTTAACTATTTCATTTTTGGTTGGCAAGTTATCGTTTTTGGTGAAAAATTCAACTATTTAGTTAAAAGTATTTTTTTTAATTTCTTTTTTTGTAGAAAATTAATAAAAGTGAAGTGGAAAATTCATCATTTTAGTTTAAAACTTATCTCTTTGGTTGAAAATTCAACTATTTTGTTAAAAAATGCATGTTTTTGGTTAAAAATTACTTTTCTTACCGAAAATTTTATATTCCAGTTGAAGATTCACCATATAAATTAAAAGTTCATCTCTTTGGTTGAAAATCTATATATTGCTTTAAAAATTAATCTTTTTTGTTCGAAAACTAATATCTTGGTTGAAAACTTTACTATTTGATTGAAAATTTATGTATTTTGTTGAAAATTCGTCTTTTTTGGTAGGAAATAAATTTTTTGTTGAAAATGCCACTGTTTGGTTTAAAATTATTCTCTTTTAATTGAGAATTCAAGTATTTTGTTGAGAATTTATATTCTTTTGGTTGAATTCATCTGTTTTTTTATTAAAAATCAAAATATTTCTTTGGTTAAATATCACTATTACCATTTTGGTTAAAAATTCATCTTTGTTGGTTGCAAATTCAACCCTATGGTTAAAACTTGAACTACGTTCTTATAAATACATTTTTTTTGTTTGAAGTTTAATAATTTTATTTGAAAATTCATCCCTTTGGTTGAAAATTGAACTACTTTTTTTTAATTTATTTTTTTTTATTAAAAATTCATTTTCTATCTGAAAATTTAACTATTTAGTTGAAAATTCAACTGCTTGGTTTAAAAATTCGTTCTGTTTTAAATTAAACAGTACTTTTTCTTACTGAAAATTTCATAATACAGCAAAGGATTTATCATATACGTTGAAAGTTTATCTCTTTTTACTCTTTCTTTCTTTCTAAATCTCGTTTCGTCTTTTTTTTTAAATTAAACTGTTCTTGATTCGGTCGCAAATTCAACTCTGGTTAAAAGTTGAATCACCTTCCTCAACATTAATTCTTTTCTGTTCATAATTCAATTTTAAAATAAAAATTTTAACTATTTTGTTGAAAATTTAACTACTTGATAAAAAATTCATGTATTTTGTTAAAAATCCGTCTTTTTGGTTAGAGATTGATAATTTTAGTTGAAAATTTGATTGAAAATTGAACTGATTTGTTGAAAATTCATATTTTCGGATGGCAAGTTCAACTGTTTTGTTGAAGATTCATGGATTTTGTTGAGAATTCGTCTTTTTAGTAGAAAATTACTCTTGTTGGTTGAAAATTCATCTCTTTTTCTAGAAATTTCATCTTTATCTTACGTTATTTTTGGATGACTCCTAAATAAATAAAAGAAAAAAATTTACTCGGCAAAAATTACGTAAGATAAGGCTGGAGGGGGGGGGGGGGCGAAACACTTGGATACTAACAAAGGGGGGTACGCGGTTCAAAATTAGAAAAAAATGTACGTAATTCATAAACGCCCCCCGCCCCCCTTAGGCTCCTTTTTCACGCACGGCTTCAATTAAAGAAACAGACTCATAATTTCAAGTTGCCAAAAAAATGCTACCTTTTACTCACCACGAGAGAGTTTTTCAAAAAAGTGTTTATATTTTTAATCATTAAGTCAAAAAGAAAACTTTGCAATTTAAATTTCGCGCCACAATAGTATACAAATTCAAGGTTATGTTCAAGTGCGGATTTTGGTGTGCTCCCCGCGGGAAATTTAAATTGCAATATTATTTTTCTTCTAAACAATATAATTTTTGCCGTGGAATGTTTATTGGTAGTACGTTACTCAGATGAATAATTAACAATAATTATTGCTTATATGAATGTATTTTTTTCTTAATAATGAAATAGTGTAATTTCCTTTCAACTTCTGAAGAAAGTGATGATCTAATATTGTATAAATTGCGATTTTCCTTGAATGGAGAGTAGAATTATTGAGGAATTCAATAGTGAGGTTTAAGTAGCAAAAGGGACCCCGGCGGAAGCCGAAAAGATCGGTGAAATTTGAAAAGAAGTCAAAACGTCCGGATGTGGGCCACATTGTGCCCCTTGGGCGGTGCTCAATTGGCATGAAATGCGTGTTGTGCCTTTTTCGAAATTTCTTTTGACGTACTCTTGAATGGACTCGGAAACTATCGCCTTGACGACTCGCTTCCACCTTTTTGCATCGAAGATAGGCGTATGAGGAAAATTGGGTTTAATGACGGGTAGAAGTGATTTTTGAGGTGTGTAACTCGGGGGCGTTTTCTTACCAAATCGATGATCGATTGTGGGAAAGATTGCGTGAACTTTTCAAGATTTTCACACGATCTTTTCGCAGGTTGCTCTCACGATTCTTCAACATCGATTCAGCAATGGTGTTAATAAATGACTTCAAAATCTATTTCCGTTCTGAAGAAAAAAAAATCGTTTTATATTTTTATAGTAGAATCTGATTCATATTTTTTTTAAACCTCTTTTTTAATTAAAGGGTGTCTTCTAATCGTCACCTACCTAATTCCCGGTTATTGCCTGGTCGGAAATATTAAATCTCCTCTTACTAGAAGCATGAATAAAATGCATTTAATATAAGGTTTTTCTATGTGTTTAATTATTTTAATAATTTTTTTACACATAATATGGAAAATATCGATAATATAATAAAATTTCGATGTCTCAATTATCTGCGCAGATTTGGATAACATGACAGTTGTTATTTTTTCTAAACATCTATTTGGTTAATTATTTTTGCTATTCTAATTGGTAAATAATTCTTGAAAACATTTTTTAATATCTTTGGTATTAGCGACAATTATTTCTTAATTATTCAAGAGTAATTACAAAAAAATATTTTTAATCTTCAATTATGATAGTTTAATTATAATTACGTGTTTTTATAACATAGTTTAAAATTTTCTTAGTATTTAAATCAATTATTTTATAATGGTTCCTTGTAATAACTGATCAATAATTTAATCGCTAATACCGAAGAAATTAATAATAACAAGTTTTAAATTATTTTTGGATCTCTTGAAAACTTCCAAATATTTCTTAAACTTACTCGAATTTTTTATAAATTTTTATAATCTTGCAAAATTGACCAATTTTGCTTTAAAATCTTTTATATTCTTTTTTGAAACGTGAGGAAATCATTTAAAATGTCTTAAAATCTCTTTAAATTTTCTCTCAGAATTCATTTTTCAAAATAAAAAATCATTTAATATTTGGTCATGAATCTTAAGAAACTTTTTTTATGCTCTTGAGACTTTTCAAAATTCTCAAAACGCTTCTAAATTTTTATTTGGAAATCTCCAAAAACCACATTTTGTTTAAAATGTACAATGTCACAATGTGTAATTACATTTTGTTTCCAAAAAAAGATGAATTTTCAAAAAAACAGTTGAATCATCGCTCAAAGAAAAATATTTTTCAACCAAAAAGACTCAATTTTTACCAGAAAAGACGATTTTTCTACAAAATAGTTTCATTTTTTAACCCGAAAATATGAATTTTCAAACAAAAAATTGATTTTAGATCAAATATTTGAATCTTCAACTAAAAAAAAGGAATTTTCAATAGAATAATTGAATTTTTCACCATAAAGTTGAATTTTTAATCCGAAATTATGAATGATCAAGAACAAGTCAATCATTTTCAACCAGATGATTGAATTTTGTACCAAAGAGAAAAGATGAATTTTCAATCAAGAACATTAATTTTCTAGCAAAATTGACGAATTTTCAACAAAATACATGAATTTTCAACCATAGAAGATCCATTTTCGACCAAAATGGAACAGTTACATTTTCAGATAAAAATTAATTTTTTACCAAAAAAAAACGAATTTTCAACAAAATAGTTAAATTTTCAACAAGAAAGAAATAATTTTTATCAACTTACAGTTGAATTTAACCAGAAAAGACGAATTTTCAACCAAAGAATTGCATTTTTAACCCAGAAGCTGAAACTTCTTCCAAGAGTAGAATTTTTAAACATCTTTTAAACTGACTCGAGTTATTCCTGAAATTTTGAAAAATCTTTCAAAATAAAAAAATTACCAGAAAATCTTATATATATTTTTCGACTTTTTTAGAAATATTTTGAAATTTTTAGAAATTTTCTTCAAAAATTAATTTTTTTAAACAAAAAATAATTTATAATTTTCTCAGGAAACTTAACAAAAGTATTTTTTTTTCTTGAAAATTTTTGAAATATTTTCAAATTTGAAATTGTTTTTTAATCTTCTCGAAAAGTTTAAAACTTCTAAATATCTTTTATAATGATTAGAATTTTTCCTCAAATTTGGAAAAAAAAATGATTCTTATTCTTCCTACAATTTTCAAAAAATTCTGCATAATAAACAAAATGCCTTGAAACCTTTTGGATTCTCTTTTGGACAATTATGGAGATCTTTTGAAATGCTTTGAAATATTATTTTTAAATTAATTTTTCAAATTAAAAAAACATAAAAAAATTTCCCATAAATCTTAAGAAAATTTTGTTCTTCTCTTGAAACTTTTTAACATTCTTAAGAAGCTTCTAAACTTTTTGTTCGAAATCTTCAACAATCTACATTTTGTTTTAGATTTTACAAAATATTTTAAAAATTTAAATTATTTTCGAATCTCTTTACAACTTATGAAAATATCTTAAACTTACTCGATTTTTTTCTAAACTTTTGCAATCTTTTGCGAAATTTTCAAACATCTACATTTTGTTTGAAATGTTTTGAATTTTTCTCCAAATTTAAATTTTGTTTGAATATTTCGAAAACTTCTGAATATCTTTTGAAATAATTCAGTTTTCCTAAAAAATTTGAAAATCCTAAAAATAATCTTCCATTCTTAAAATTAATCCTTAAAAATAAAAGTTTAGAAATATTAAGAAATGAATTTTATCATAAAATAAAATTTCTTATTTAGAAATTTTGATTTTTCAAAATTGATGATGTAGAAAATTTGTAATTTATATTAATAAATTAAAAAACTGAAAACAGCCACGAAATGTCTTATTCATGCAGTGTCACAATGAATCACGTTTTCGAAAACAATGTATGCGGGGTCTCGTGACTACAACTTTTTAGGAAAAGAATAAACATTCAAATTTATTTGTCTTGTCATCATGATTAATAAAAATGTCATATTTTCCAAAAATTCCAATGTGACTTCCGGTTCGAATTTTCATTTCCGGTTAATTCCTGTTTTTTCTGGTTTTATTTTAATTCCCGGATACTTCCTGGTTTTCAGAGTCAGTTGACACCCTGTAATAAAAGTGTCTTTTATGGGTTATAAAATTTATAAATAAATTTTTAACATGATTTTTTTTTTATTTATTTATTTTGAATTTTTGATGGGCTTCGTATAAATTGCAGGTTATTGAAATCGTTTAGTGGATAATTTGGGGAAGTAAGGTGGATCAGAAATCGCCCTAAATCTTTCTCCACGACCAATTTGTCGGCGTAGTTGATTCCCAAGGTGCCCATGAATACTAGTATCCCGCCCGAAAAACACCCCCAGGAAATGGCAGTATTCAAACTATAACGCCCCTGCCAACCTCCGATCGCACAATTTTGTCGGCGACTCTTATGAATCTAATAGGCATCTTATTGTTGGGGTGTGTTTGGGAAAACGACATACGGATGAATAATACTTCCGTCAACATCAATCTACTTCAAAAATAGCCTTCTATAAAAATTTTACGATTTTATCGATAATATTCGAAATATTTAAATAAAATACTTCAATATCATTTTTCGATAAGTTTCAATATCTTCAGATTAATAGCCATAAAAAATTAATAATAATAATAATCAACAAGTGTTTTTTCGAACAAACAAATTTATTTCAATGCAGTTTGTTTGATGAAAACAAATTTTTAATTGAATTAAACAAACTTTATTTGAATTAATGCAAATTTTATTTGATTTAAACGAAATTTATTTGAATCAAACAAAAACTATATTATAAATAAACAAACCTTTGTTTGACCCTTCAGAAAAGAAATAATATGTTTGAGTTTAACGAATGATTTGTTTTATTCAAAGAAACTTTGTGTGAATAAAAAAAAAATTTATTTAAATCAAACAAAAATGGTTTCCTTCAAATATAAGTTTTGTTTCAATCAAACAAAGTGTATTCAAACAAATTTTTTTGTTTGAATTAAAAAACATTTCTCTCAGTGTAATAAATTCTGTTTACAGCATGAGGTTAGTTCGTGCAGTGACGCTTTTGTTTTTTCATTATTTTATTTTGAGATACAATAATAATTAAAAAATTGAAAATACTGGTGCACCTAATCAATTTTAATTATGCAAATGTAGATAATAATCGCAAATTTTCATAAACTAACTTTGGACGATAATTTTTTGGCGGTAAAAACATGATATTTTATAAATAAATTGTAAAAAAGTGTTTTGAATTTTAAAATAAATAGGAAAATTCATATGGTAATTATAAATTTTGATATTTAATTAATTCTTTACATTGACTCAAACGTCATTTCACTCATAAAATTAATAAACGGTTATAAATTTACTGCGTCGATAATTTTTGCCCGCTAATAATACTTAAAATGCAACCATTTCGAATTGTGTGTATGTGTAAAATGGAAATCTTTTCTCTAATATCATTGAATTTCTTGAATATTCGCAATTCTCCGAATCCACGAAAATCTCTGAATTCCTTGAGTTACCTGAAATCCTTGAAATCCTTGAATTCCTTGAATATCATGAATTCCTCGAATATTCGGAATTCTCTTAATTCCTTGACTTGTCTGAAATCCTGAAATATTCTGAACTCCTAAAATTCTTTGAATTCTCTGAAACCTCAGAATTCCTTGAATATTCTCAATTCCTGAAATTCTTTGAATTCTCTAAATTCGTTACATTTCTTAAGTTAATTTTAATTTCCCTAAATGCTGTGAAATCTCTGAAATTTTATGAATTCTCTAAAATCATTGAATTTCTTGAATATTCGCAATTTTCAAAGTCCCCGAAAATCTCTGAATTCCTTGAGTTACCTGAAATCCGTGAATTCCTTGAATATCATGAATTCCTCCAATATTCGGAATTCTCTGAATTCCTTGACTTGTCTGAAATCCTGGAATATTCTGAACTCCTAAAATTCTTTGAATTCTATCCTTGAATTCCTTGTATATCTTGAATTCCTTGAATATTCGCAATTCTCTGAATTCTTTGACTTGTCTGAAATCCTGGAATATTCTGAACTCATAAAATTCTTTGAATTCTCTGAATCCTCAGAATTCCTTGAATATTCTTAATTCCTGAAATTCTTTGAATTCTCTAAATTCCTCACATTCGTTGAGTTATTTTCAATTTCCCTAAATGCTATGAAATCCCTGAAATTCTCTGAATTTTCTAAAATCATTGAATTTCTTGAATATTCGCAATTCTCGGAATTCCCGAAAATCTCTGAATTCCTTGAGTTACCTGAAATCCTTGAATTCC
>CAKNYM010052876.1:436754-464960 GCA_932195095.1 Andricus curvator
GAAAATCTCTGAATTCCTTGAGTTACCTGAAATCCTTGAATTCCTTGAATATTCGGAATTCTCTTAATTCCTTGACTTGTCTGAAATCCTGGAATATTCTGAACTCCTAAAATTCTTTGAATTCTCTGAAACCTCAGAATTCCTTGAATATTCTCAATTCCTGAAATTCTTTGAATTCTCTCAATTCCTTACATTCCTTAAGTTATTTTTAAATTCCCTAAATGCTATGAAATCTCTGAAATTCTCTGAATTCTCTAAAATCATTGAATTTCTTGAATATTCGCAATTCTCGGAATCCCCGAAAACCTCTGAATTCCTTGAGTTACCTGAAATCCTTGAATTTCTTGAATATCATAAATTCCTTGAATATGATGAATTCCTTGAATATGCTGAATTCCTTGAATCTCTGTAAAAATTTGAATTCCTTGAATTTCTTGAATGTTCTCAATTCCTTAAATTCCTTGAATATTTTGAATTCTCTGAATTCTTGGAATTCGCTAAATCTCTAAAAATCTCTAAATTCCTACAATTCTCTGAAATCTTTAATTTTTTTTAAATTTCCTGAAATCCATGAACAGTCTGAATTTTATAAATTCTTCGAATGTTCTGAATTCCTGAAATTCTCGTGAATATCCTGAAATCATTAATTTCTCTGAATTCTCCTAATTTTTTAAATTCTCTGAATTCTCGGAAATCTTCGAATATCCTGAATTTCCTCAATATTCGGAATTACCTAAATTTCTTCATTATTCGGAATTCCTTGAATTCTCTGTAATCCCCGAATTCATCTGAATTCCTGAAATTCGACTTGTATGCATTTCTTAAATTCTCTGAAATCCTTAAATATTCTGAATTCTCTAAATTTGTGCAATTTTCTGAATTCCTGAAATTCCATGAATTCTTTGAATACCCTGAGTACTGAATTCCGGAAGTATTCTGAATACTCTACAATATCTGAATTCCTGCAATTCTTCTGAATTCTTTGCATTATTTAGAAGTCCTTGGAATTCAGGGAATTCTCAGAATTCAGGAAATTCCACGAATTCAGAGAATCACACGAATTCAAGTAATTCAGATTATTGAGGGAATTCTGTGAATTTAGGGAATTCGAAGGATTTAAAAATATTGGTAGAAGTTTAAGGAAGAATTCAAAATAATGAAAAATTCAGAATTACCAATTTAACACAATACATATTTGAAATTAAACTGTTTTACTGTATAATAACTGTAAATCAAAAAATTCTTAATATTGTACATTTTCAAAGACTTTGAGGATATAAAATATAGAAATCTTTATTTTTAGGCTTCATAATTTAAATAATTTCAGTACTAAGCAATTCAAACAGGAAATTAATCAATTTTATAATTTGAATTTTAAATTTAGTGTGCTGAAAAATGGCACAATATCAAATGTATAGCCTTTAATATTCTGCAATTTAAAACTCATAGCTTTCAGAACGTAAAAATGAACATTTTTATTTTTCTTCTCAAAATTCAGAGTTTTAAATTTACGGCAATAAAAATTTGGCAGATTGAAAATGAAACTTCGAAAATTGTGCACAAAAAATCGGAAAGTTCAAGGATGTACAATTTGTTGTATGGAAATTTAATTATGTTTTAATAAAAATCACTCACAGAAAATTGTAGAGGTATAGTATTTTCTGAAAAAGAAACTAAGCCGTCAATAAAGGAAGGCTTTTAATTTTAAAAATTAATCATTTTTGAGCTTGCACTTATTTCAGATTTATCGAAAATAATACATTCAAAGACTTACAATATTCTAGTCTAGAAATATTAAATTAAAATTTTTTTTTTAATGAAAAGCCTTTGAATTTGAATCATTTCAATATCGAGGCTTTGAACTTGTTTGTGTGATAAGTATTGTAGTTATGAGTATTCAAGTGGAAAATTTCAAATATTTTATTTGGAAACGCCAAATGTTCGAGTTAGAATTTGAAATCCTTTTGAATTATAGGGTATTAACACCAATATTTGACCAAACCTTCCGTAGAGTGCCACCCCCTCTAATTCTCATTCGAGAATATTAAATAAGAATATAAAAATTAATTTTGTCACTTGCATGAAACTTCTTGACATGTAAGGTTAAATAAGCTAAATATTTTGATGAATAGTGGAAATTGTGTGACTTACTTCTGGTGATTTGGCACCTTTACTTTTCAGTAAACATGTACAAAAATTTCCGCAACGCATACAATAAATGTTGATAATTACTTTTTAAGCTTCCAATACCATCCCAAACTTAAGTCGCTCGACTGACATCTTTACCATGAGCATTAAAATTTTGATCATCCTCAGTGGAAATTCTTTAGAGTTGAATACTCTAATGCAAAAAGGCTTTCGAGTTTTGAGTATTGCACTAACAGATTTCATATTATACAAAGTTATTAACAACGGCCATACCACGCTGAAAAACCCAGTTCTCGTCAGATCACTGAAGTTAAGCAGCGTTGGACGCGGTTAGTACTTGGATGGGTGACCATTCAAGAATACTGACATGAGTGCTGTTGGCACATCGTGGGTGTGGTGAGCCCACACTTGTAGTTATTTATAACTACAAGAAAAACCTAGAAACACTACCCGAATCGGGTAGTGTCACGCCTACCCTGAAAGGGAAATGGTTTAATGGTATATATATTAATTATAATTTCCTTCTTTTGTAGTACCATACGTCTATCTATAATATTTCACTAAAATTGAACCCAATTAGTAAAATAACTGTCTCTCAATATATCTTCTCGCTCGCTTGTCGAATATTGTGACAAATTTGATTTTCCAAAAGATCCTTACACTAGTATCGACTACAACAAACCGAGCAAACATTTTTCACTGTTCTATTCTTCTGCCTTTGCAAGATCACTTTCGGTTCCTCCTTCTTGAATCTGATGTCTCATCGTCCCTTATTCCTCACGACAGGAAGTCCCCAGCAAAAGTCTCTGCTTCCTTTTTTTCATCGGGTCCTCCGGCTGTTATTTTCAATTCAAGAGCGAGGACAGTGGCCATTTCTTGGTCATTGCATGGCATTTACGTACCGTTTACCAAAGCATTTCACAGCCTGAATGCCCGTGTAACGCACTGCAAACATTTTGCCGTTGCCTACCCTCGCAGAAGGGGGACAATTCTGACCGGTAGGACATTGTGCTTAATGTTTGGACATGTGTTCCGCCTAGGTCACGCCCTTTGTTACCATTTTCTATGCATGTTTACCAGTTTAAAATGTTGTTTTAGCTTTTGCGAACCCGTCATTGTGTCATAAAGATGAGACGCGTCATTCCTGTCAAAATTCTTGCGTCTTTTCTTGCTATTCAAATGAGAATCGAATCAAGCACCCCTCTTCAAAAAATATATCAATAATCCTTTTGGAATTCTTTGCATTGTATTTTTTGGTATGGATCAATTCTGCCCTCAGTACATTTTTCATCAATTATAATTTACATTACCGTCGGAAATTGTCGGCACGATTAGCACGAGTGCTATTAGAAATCACTGCTGACTTTAAAACGTGATTTCTCGTTCAAAAAAAGGAGTGAGAAACCTTTTTAAGAAACCATGTTTGCTACAACTTTATTTTCAAAGTTTCTCGCTTCTTTTTTGAACGAGTAATCATATTTCAAAGCCAGTAGTGTTATTTAATAGTACTCGCGCTAATCGCACCGACAATTTCCGATGATAATGTAGATCAAATTTCTTGAAATTAGATGTCTTCTATAATTTGCATTTCAACCAGTGGTCCCTGATTTTCGGGAGCACACAATATTTGTAGGCAACCGGAACATCAAGACTCATCCAGTATCACTAACTGTAAATTATATCCACTAACGTTTGAATGTACATACAACTGAATTTTGAAGGTCCTCAAATCCCAAGAAAATTCTACCTCAACCGGAAATGTTACAACATCCACTCTGGCAAAAGCATAGTCTCAAAGCACTTAGCGATTCAGAGAAGTTTCCAGTCCGAGATTTCCGGAGAGAGATGTTCTACAAATCTAGAGTCTACACGTTTGGAGTAGATAGAAGGGGTAATATCCCCGAATTTCCTGAGCGTGAAGTCGTTAGGCATTTTCTGACGCGAGATAAAATTCCGAGAAGCTCATTGAAACGACTCTTCGCTATATACGGGACCGGGTATTGTTTTAACGTGTTTGAGTCAAATATTGACGCAAGTTGGGCTCGCTCGGCCTGGAACGGGACGGAACAGAATGGAACGAGATGAGATGAGACGGAACGACCCACATAACATCCACGGTTCATCCTCTGGTTCATCGTCGGTGCAAGGTAACGAAGGAGGATGGATAAAGAGAGGATGGATGTGACGCTGAAGCTGCGAGAGAGAAAAACTCTGTCCAGTAGATAAAACGAAAAAAAACAGAGGGAGAAAGAGATAGTAAAAAAGAAGAGGACATAACCATCAGAGAGAAACTCTTGGCTTCTATTCAATGTTGTAATAGATACATCCCATGTCCCATCGGTACTTGCTAGGTACTTTTCCATTTAAATCTTGTTGATCTTTCCATGGAAGTACCTCTTTGGTGTCGCATCATTCTTAAGAGAATTCTCGGTACTTTTCAGAATTGGGGAAAATTTTGGTTATCAAAATTTCAAGAATGTGGAGGACTATCTAGATTCGTATTCGGGAGTTTTGATCAGAAAGATTAATATGATTTATTGGAGTCTAAAATTTTTTCCAAGTTTTCTAAACCTAATGGAATATTCTGAGAGACAACAATCATCGAAAACTAATTTCCATTTCGAATTGAGGAAAAAGTCAAAAGGCTGATTTGCATTCTTTATTTAAAAGATTTTCTGGGTTCAAGTGTTTAAGCGGTCTTGGCTTTATCTAAAATTGAAAGACTTGAACCCTACTTTCTAATTTCAATCCTTACTGACCATGCTAACGAAGTCTTCTTACAGTTTTCAAGCGAAGCCTCAATCAGGATTCAATCAAACAAATATCAGAAAGAAAGAATTTAAAGTTCCTTTCCAAAAACCGAAATCTATCACAGAATTAAAAACTGTTTTCGAATCTGAATGATTTTCCAACGATCACAGATCCTAATAATACAACCATAATTGTATGAAATATAAAAAATGTAGCTATAGCTTCGAATCATTTCCTGTTTTCAGGAAGAAAATAACCTTTATAATAGCCTGTATAGACAAAAAACAAACTGGGCCTTTTCTGGACGTACACATATGACTTAAAAGGCTCAAAGCTGATTGGCATTCTTAATATAGCAAACATTCTAAGTTCTATAGTGTTTACGAAATCTTGACCTTGAAATCTTGAGAAGATTGAAACCATACTCTTAAATGCTAAATTTGTCCTTATTGACGATTCCCAATCTTTACTTTCTATCTAAGCTCTAAGCCTAAACTAAAATTCAATACAGAATTTCACATCCAAGAAAAGCTGAAAACAATCCAAGTAAATTTTCCCTGCAAACGCAGAAGTCAGTCACACAATCGAAAATCGCATCCCTCTTCTCGATATCCGAGAAAAGGGCGAATCGCAAAGATCTTAGGGTTCGTAAACCGCTTTGAGTCTCATAAAATCTCATAACCTCAGGGGCTGAATTCTGTAAGGGTCTGCCCTCGTAAGAACCGCCGTTGCATGCCCCCTGCCTTTCTCTCGATGGAGAACATTCAATAGAGTTTGTTTGTTTTTAGGATCGTGCTCTCTTCCCTTATGATGCTTGCTTACGTGCCGCATTCTATTGAAAATTTTCGAAAATTATATTCACACGAACACTGTCAGATATATATTTCTGTATCCGACACAAGGATATCTCACTCTTCTTTTTAGCTCGTGTCCTTTGGAATGGACTCGTGCAGAACTTTGTTACTCGAATGAGATGAAGGTACGTCAGAGGGTGGGTGGAGTAATTCACGTTTCCTCGGCTCGTCTTCAAAAGACTCGGAATATATTGTCCTGCAGTGCAAACAGTCCCAGACACATTCTGTGTTCCACTTTACTCCGAGTCTGGTAAGACGCCTCGTGTGTTTGCCCACAGGCAAATGTGTTTCCTTAGGCTGTCCGAAATGTTTGGACGAGCCCAGCGCCAAGTACTTGTCGATTCGACGTAACCAATCGAGAGCACCGCTTCAAAAAAGAAAGGAAACGATTTAAGAGGCGAGACCTGAAAAAAATTCGAGAGTTTGGGTTTAATGGTTTAATTCACTGTCTGGGGTTGAAAATCTGGAAACTTGGATTGAAAAGATTCAGATTTGAAGGGATTCAAACGTCAGGAATCTGCTATGTAGTTTATAGACTTATAGCAATTCTAAGATGTACCGAGAAGAATATGCAAAAAATTTTAATTCATTTAGGAATTGTTTGAAGTTAGAAAGGCATAAAGACTTGTGTCAATCTGAATTGTGGAAATAATGATAAGTAACAGTTGTCAGTAAAAAGGAACCGTTATTTTGTATATGTTTAAAACCAACATCCGAAAGTTTCTAAAGACACGCAAACCTAAATCGCAATCAGAACCTCAAAGCCCTGAACAAATATTCTGTCTCTAGATGTGTTGATAACTTTTTTCAAACAGGTCTCTAAGTAATGTTTTGATGATCATGATCATCAAATCATCATGTAGATCTCACAAACCTGTAAATCATCAAAATCTGGTTACAAAATCACCTTTTCCAGCAAAATCCGTAGAGCCAAACTCGAGGTTTCTAACCAATTTTAACTTGATTCCGGAACCAACCTCTATGCTTAGTTTCAACGCAGCAACTTTCAGAGTATCCTATTTGCAACGAGGCCCGTTATTGCTGCACGTACTCATGTACCACACACGCTGGTGGCCAGGTCTGTGCATATATAAAGGTATCAGCACCAGGTACATACCTTGGTATGAAACAACCCTGCACCCAAAGTACACACATGTACGAGTTGGTGAACTCTGGTGTGCAGGATACTCTGTGGACGTAGACGATACAGGAGGAATATGGGTTGGAGGTGTGTGGCAGCATCAGAGGGTCGGAGGGTCGGAGGTGGGTGTAATATAGAGAGCGGCTAAAGGCGGACGTAATTTCCTGCCCGCCTGACAACGCTGCAAACATGTTTGCAAACCTAACACATACAACCTACTTAGAGCCTACATGTGTCTCTACAACAATGAACTGGCACACAGGAATCTCCACTATACGTATATAATCCGGCATGTAACGTCTATTGCAAAGGGCCGAAGGCGCTTTGATCGAAATACGGTAAGGGAGGAAGCAGGAAGGTGGAGCCACGCAAAAGCCAGTAAGAGAGAGGAAATTTTGATGAAATTCCTCCCAGATAGTTACATACGATAGTCCTAAAAATAGGACTATGGGTTGGGAAAGCAGCGGATTAATCACATGAATTGCAACAGGAAGATAATTTGCTGATTTGGGCAAAGGATAACACTTAGAGGAATTTCCTTTTGTGTCAAAAGGATATTTCTGAATACAAATGGAACTTCCTCCTAAATTGAAGGTTAAGAGGACTTTCATTTGTCTTAAACAGAATCTTTTTGCAGCAAAAGTGATCTATTTGCGACAAACTTCACCAAATCTTGTAGCCAAATAATTCTGTTTGTATAAAAAAGATTTCCACATGTTTCAAAACAAAACAGCCAAGAGGACGATGCTTTCGTTTTAAGACCATTTTTTATGTAAGTGTAATAAAAACTGATGATGAGTTTGAAAATTCGAAAAGGAATGAGACATAGATGATCGTTGTCTTCATAAGTTATGTTCAACTGGTATATAGAAGATGTAATTAATGAAGTTTAAGGAGGAATGATACAAATTCGCGGATGATATAACCATGGTCTTATGGATGTTGGATTTATTACAAAAATACGCATCACGTTTACTCCCCCTTTTTAAAAATCTGGTGCTTGCAGTTTGGAAAATTTTCCCTTTTTGACTACTTGTGCAAACTATTCTTGAGTCCCAGTTTTAATTAGGTTGCAATTTTTCTACTTATAAAATATTGTATCAACCTTCGCCCTCCCTAAAATATCATCTAGTCGTTAATTCCAAATAATTACTACACTGCAGAATAAAAGCCAGTAATAGTCCTTTTTGGGAACGTGCTCGCACGTTCCAAGGACCTCCTGCCCGGGATCCTTGTTCAAATAATGAGTCACTGAAACAACATCCAGCTTTCAATACTTCTTTCAAGCAATCCTCAATAAATGATTGACGAGCTTTGATCAGAATTAATCATCACATGCTCTTATATTTACCAAAAATAAAACGAGCTGTAATAATTTTAGTGATAGTAAAGATAAAATGGTAATAAATATTTAATAATTTTGAACAGTTGCCTGGGGCAATTGTCACAATGGATTCAGGGTGGATTTAAATTAAATCGACAGGATCTTTAAGCGTGGGGTGAACTTGCATAAGGGTGAGAATTATGAATGTCAGCTTACAATAATACCAGCACTAATGCCGTCCGAAATGCAAAACAGGCCTGCTCTACTTGTTCGGCGAGTTTCGACCTGCCACTTAGCACTGTTTTCCTTTCGGGATGCCGAAGATGCGACTTCTGTTTTCTCTTCGCTACTAGAGGGAATCCCCTGTGAGGGACAAAAGCTCTTCAACGAAAGGGGTTCCTATGTTTCAGAATCCAGAGGATCAAAGTACGAAAACTTTTATATTTTCTCTAACCAAACCGACATCTTTCCTTCTGCTATTAAAAAAACAACAACTCTCGGTCCTTGACTTTACTCATCTCTGTTATTTTGCTTCTATACATTCTTGAAAATATTTTGCGGGGAATTTAGAAAATATATAATATAATTATAATTTTCAATTAGAGCAATCTTCTAAATTTCTAATTGTAGGTGGGTATGCTTCCGAAAAGGTCACCTAATAATATTCTTTTTCTTTTGCATCCTACTTACAAGTCCCAAAAGGATTTTTTACGCAGCTCAATCTATCTATTTGGAAATAAGTGAAAACTGCTAATGAATTAATTTATTTTAACCTGCACTAAAAATCCTTCTAGAACTTTTAACTGAGATGCAAAAGGAACCCCTAGGCCAAGTACCAAGTTAACATTATGGATGACCTTTTCGGAAGTATACTCAAATATGATGTTTGATAATTAGAAGTTACTTATTTATTTAAAATTTAATTTATTTATTCAATTTGTGAGCACAACCAAATTCTTTGGAGATGACGGGTTCGTTTATACTTTGCGAGCTTAGCGATATATTTATGACATTCAAGTTTGTAAAACAGAGTCTCATAAGGGCTTTCCGTAAATATCGTTATCAAGAGCAGCAGTGACGAAATTCGCTACTAATAATAGTTTCTCACCATTTGAAACTCTTTGCGCTAACCAGCCACGAAACTGTGAGGTACAATAAATAATGTTTAGATCGGCTGATAAGAGATTAGATTACAATTGATTTACAAATTTTACAATCTCGCTAACGACTGATGACACAATAATTAAATTTAAACTGGAAATTGTATGATCCCCGCATTTATATTTCTTCGAAAAATTAAAATGTGTAGATTTTTAAAAGATTTCCTTTGTTTAATTAGTACGGTGGTTCAATCAAAGATATCTGAACTAAAACAAGGAGTCTACTGCAATTCTGTCAAAAAAATTCTCTGACAATTCCAGGATTTTTCTAGGTATTTCTAGATTTTTCCAGATAAAACCTTTCTCAATAGAATTTCCAATATTTCAAGTAAAAATATTGCATTTTCAACAAAAATTATGCATTCTTAACCAATTAGTTGAATCTTCAACCAAAAAGATGAATTTTCATCCAAGAAAATTAATTTACTACCAAACGAGACAAATTTTCAAAAAAATAGTCAAAATTCCAAACAAAGAGAAGAACTTTTAACTAAAATGATGAATCTTTAACGAAAAAAATGAATTTTTAACAAAGGAGTTTAACTTTCAACCTATTAGTACCATTTTCAACAAAAAAAGGTCAAATTTTAAACCAAGAAAGTTCAATTCAACAACAAATTGAATCTTCAGCCAAATAAGATTATTTTTCAACAAAACGATTGCTTTTTCAACCAAAAAAGATTCAATTTTTACCAGAAGAAATTAATTTTTAAATAAGAACAAATTTTGGAACAAAAGTGTTGAATTTTCACCCCAGAAGGATTTTTCAATAAAGAAAGGAAAGAATTTTCAACCAAAATGTTGAATTTCCAAGCCAAAAAAATGAATTTTCTAGAAAACCGTTGAATTTTCAACCGCAAATATGGTTTTAAAAGAAAAAAATCAATTTTCAACTAAGCAGTTAAATTTTTCACAAAATAGGAGAATCCTCAACCAAAATAGATTAATTTTTAAACAAACTAAAATATTAATTTAAAAAAGAAGTCAATTTTCAACCAAATAGTTGAATTTTGAACCATATAGTTGAATTTTCTACCTGAACAGATTAATTTTCAAAAAACGCGAATATAAATTTTAAAACAAATATGTTAATTTATAACCAAACAGTTGTATTTTCAACTAAATGATTGAAATTTCAAGTTCAATTGACCACTTTCTATGAAAAAGTTGCATTTTTAACCCAAAGATATGAATTTGGACAAAAAATTAGTTTTCAATCAACTATTTGAATTTTGAGCAAAATAGTTTAATCCTCAACCTAAACAGATTAATTTCCGAATAACGAAAATATGAATTTTGAATGTAGAAATTAATTTTCAACCAAGAAGATTAATTTCCTACAAAGAAATACAATTTTTCAACAAAACAGTTGAATTTTCAAACAAAGAGATGAATTTTCAACTAAAATGATGAATCTTCAACGAAAAAAATAAATTAAAAAAAAGTATTTCACACATTAAGCAAATAGTATGATTTTCAACTAAAAAAGATCAATTTTCAACCCAAAAAAAGTTGAATTTAACAAAAGAAGACGAATTTTTCACAAAATAATTGAATCCTCAACCAAAACAGATTATTTTTCAACAAAACAGTTGCATTTTCAACACAAAAATATAAATTTTCAATAAAAGAATTAATTTTCAACCAAATTGTTGAATCTTGAACCTAAAAAGATTAATCAAAAATGATTATTATTATTAATAATAATATAAATGATTAACGGATTAGTTTCCCAAAAACGCAAATAAGAATTTTTAACCCGAAAATATGAATTTTCAAACAAATAGTTCATGTTCAACCGAGTAGTTGAATAATAAACAAAATAGTTGAATCCTTACCCAAAACAGATTAATTCTCAACCGAACAGTTGAATTTATAACCAAGAAAGATAAAATTTTTGACCAAAAAGACGAATTTTCAAGAAAAGAGTTGAATTTTCAACCAAGAAAGATTTTCCAGTCAAGTAAAGAAAAACAATCAACCGAAATGTTGAATTTTCAAGATACTAATATTTCAAAAAAATATTGTTTTTGCTGAGATTACTGAATATGATAAGAAGAATTTTGATTGAAATAAGTATATTTACATTTACAAAGGAAAACCCATGGGTATTTATTTTAATATTACAATTTTTTAAACAAATTTAAGCATACGCTCAAAAACACTCTCTGACTTTTTCCCTGACATTTCCAGGTTTACCAGATTATTCAGGTGAGTAGACACACAGTAAAATGTCTATTGGGCTCGCTATTGAGTGGGTAAAAAAACCGAATTTTGGAAATTTAAAATGGAACTATGTGGAAAAGTAGCATATCAGGACACTGACAAAGTATAATTCAATTAGATTTGATCAATAAAGGCCTCGGTTTTGCGCGTTAACAAAATATGTTTAAGAAATTCTTATTTTCGTTATTTTATTATTTTCATGGATATCAATTTTTTTTACATTTCTGTAAGTCTTAAACTTTATTTGCAGCACCATCAAGATTATTAATTTTTAGTAGACCCCTGCTTTCAAAAAATAATTAAAAAATCTACAGAAATGTAGAGAGGACTTTTTCAGGTATCTAGAACATTTGGTAAAAATATGATAGAAAAAAGTTTGCTTAGTCCAGCAAATCATAAGTGTAAATGTATTGAATTTTTTTAAACCTGACTAATACAAAATTATTATTTTTTTAATTAAACTAGACTAGTAACAACTTTTCTATAGCGTATTTTTACCAGAAGGAACCTTCTAGATACATGAAAAAATTCTCTCTACATTTTTGTAGGTATTAAAATTATTTTTTGAAAACAGGAATCTACCATATATTAATAATCTGTGCTGGAGCTGAAAATAAAAATTTGGGGAGTCGTTCAAGGCCTCCGGAAATGTAAAAAAAATTGATATCCAGAAAAATATTAAAATTACGAAATTAAGAATCTTTTGAAAGAAACGTTTTCAGGGTCCTCATACGCTACTTTTCCAGATAGTTCCGCAGAAGACAGAAAATGTATAATCTTCATAGCGATTTCAGAGTAATCTTCACCTGCAACAAAAATTAACTTCACGTGTTAAGATTCACCCACCGCATTGGAAATAGTTACCATGTCAACTCTATTGAATCATGTTTTGTTTCGATGCGAAAACATTTAACTTTATCTACTTGAAAATTTCCCGCAAACGAAATTCACTTCTGTTTTTTCTGTGCCATTTCCGATTTCCGATTTCCAAAATTTTCTTTTTTCGACCCTTCCTAATGTCTAGTATGAACTAAAATAATAATAACATTGTCAATGTTATACTTTTATAGAATTGTGAGAATTTTGAGGAGGAATGAATCTAAATGTAGGCAATATCGGTATGTTGGTGCCAATTCCCCACGATTGAGTGACTGGTGCTGATTGATGTTGCGATGTTTGACTAGAGGGTTGTTTCTGCGCTCTGCAGCTTCCCTGTGGACCCAATAAGCACCTCACTCACATGAAAGAATTTACGAGTGTACTTGTAACTACACGTACATTCATATTCCCACACAATCAAACTCGTCAATTTTCAATGTGTGCATCTGTGATCATATCCACCCACGCAAGCGTTTCCTCTAGAAGGAGAGGCCATTGTTTACACTAACTGCATCCCGTCTGTCGTGGAACACTTTCTGTCCCTCTGTGTCTTATTCTCTCTAACTCTCTAGGGATGGTTTGAAATTAGCAGAGGGTTGCCGAAATATTTCACAACCCCTGATTCGAGTTATCATTTCAAGTATTGAATGCTTTGTTTCAACCATTTTTAATGAGAAATATAAGTCTCTTGTAGGAGGCAAATTTTAACTTGAATACACGGAGAAAAATGGATGTTTAAATGTAGATGTTCAAAGGGTAAGATTGTTCCGCCTAACATGCAGATATTCATGCCAAACATCTACTATCTTTTTGAGATGTTAGGCGTAAAAATATTTTTATGTTAAACTGTAACATATTCAGATGTTAAAATCATCTGAACGCATGCGCATTGCGCATTCGAATTTCACGACTATATTTGACGGCTATATAATTTCGATATTACAATTATGGAATATTACAATTTTTGAACATTTTCAAAGAATCAAAATTAGCTATCCTTGATTAAAATTGTATAATGACTTTTGTCTGTTTACACGACGGAACAATGTTCTCAAGTTTGAGGTTATATTGACTCGAACACCTTTGAACATTTGACACGTGATTTGACAAAATGTTTGTGAATTTATAATAAAATATGAGTTTAAATAACCTCAAATAGATATAATTTTAAATGCAGATTACATATTATTCGTTCTCAGCTTACTTACCCCGTTTTTATTTTTTATTTTGAATTAAAAATATTAAACATAACCTCAGCTAGACTGAATGTATTATCTGATCGGCATTTCATACCCTGTATCTGTTTTTCGTTCATGTACGAAAATTCAAGTTTAGTTTTAAATTCACAAATAAGTCATCAATTAATTCCTTAAATGCTCAGAAATAAGTAAATTCCTCAAATATTTACAGCCGTTAGTTGACATAACCATACATGTAATATTTCGGATATTTCAGAGTAACATCTCACTTTTTAATATCTACAGATCCTAATTTTGAACATCTAGATTGCTGTCCTATAGTTAAACATAAAATATGTTAACCCTGAAGATCTAGATGTTACGTTTAAACATCCATTTTTCTCCGTGTAAATCAATTTTTTAGCAAAGTAAATGGGTAAGGGGCCGTCCATAAACTGCGTTACCAAGATGGGGGGGGGGGGGTACGCCAAAAACTACGTTTGGTAACAGCAGGAGGAGGCAGTAGAAATAACGGTACATTTTAATAATTACTTAATAAGTTTGAAAATCACTTTCATATTTCAGACATCACACTCTTTCCCCTATTCCCCTCTTTTCTCATTCTTTAAAGAATTCTTCCTTCTTCCCCTGTTTTCAAGAAACGTACCTTTTTCCCTCCTTTTCTCGTCTTTTCGTTTAAATGAGAACTGAATTAATAGAACGCAAAAAAAATCCAATTATTTTTGAATGAAAAGTCTATTATTATGAATTCATCTCGTTTGGTTAAAAATTCTAGTATTCGGTTGAAAGTTGTATTGTTTTGTTGAAAATGCAACTATTTTTTTTAATTCATCTTTTTTTGTCAACAATTCAACTCTTGGTTGAAACTTGAACTACTTTGTTAAAAACGTATTCTTTTGGTTGAAGATTCATCTCTTTTGTTGAAAATTTAACTATTCCATTTTTATAAAATTAATCTTCTTGGTTCGAAAAAATCATTCTTTGGGTTGAACTCTTATGTTGAAAATTCATTCTTTAAACAAAAATTATATTTCAATTGAAAATTCATATTTTTGGTTAAAAATTTAACTGTTTCGTCGAAAATTCATTTTTTTTATTAAGAATTAATTTTTGCTAAAAATGTAATAAAATACAATTGTTTGTTAAAAAATCATTTTTAATTGAAAATGTATGTATTTGGCTAAAAGTTCATATTTTGTTAGAAAAGTAATCTTTTTTTTGTTGTTAAAAATGTATCTTTTATGCTGGAAGGTTAATTCTCCTTTATTGAAAATTCTATTATATTTTTGGTCCGAATTCATCTCTTTTGGTGACTACTATTTGGTTGAAAATTTAATTCTTTTGTTCGAAATGCAACTAATAATTTGTTAAAAAGTAGTCTTTTTGGTAAAAAAATTCACTCATAGTTGAAACTTGAACTACTTTGTTAAAATTTTATTTTTGTGGTTGAAAAATCATATTTTTGATTAAAAATTGATCTTTTCTAGATAAAAATTCAACTATTCGGTTGAGAATTCATGTGTTTTGATGAAAATTCATCTTTTTGGTAAATAATTCATTTTTTTTGTTGTAATTTCATCCTTTTTGGTTAAAAATGCAACTGGTTGTAAATTAATCTGTTTTTTGGTTGAGGATTCAAATGGTTCTTTTTTTCGAAAATTCGGGTTTTTTTGTGGAATTCAACTGTTTTTTATTTCAGACCAAAATCTATTTTGGTTTAAAAATCAACTACTTGGTTTAAAGTTAAACTACTTATAAAAAATCCATTATTTATTGAATACATCATTTTTGTTAAAAATTCATATTTTTGGGTCGAAAATTCAACTGTTTTGTAGGAAATTCCTCTTTTTGGTTTGAAAATTTAACAGTTTGTTAGAAAATTGAAATATTTGATTGAAAATTAACTTTTTTGTTAAAAATTCATATTTTTCGTTAAAAATTCAACTTTTTGGTCAAAATTAAACTATTTTATGAAAATATAAACTATATGGTAGGAAATTAACTTTTTTTGTTGAAAAATCATATGTTCAGGTTAAAATTGTTTTGTAGATAATATTGGTCTTTTTGGCTTCAAATTTCAACAATTTGATAACAAATTAAATTATTTGCTTGATGATTCACTTTTTTGTTGAAAGTTGATATTTTTGTTTAGAAATTCAACTATTTCGTCAACAATCAAACTAATCAGTAGAAAATTAGGTTTTTTTTTAAATAATTTTTTCGCATTAAAAATTCCAGGATTAATTTTTTTAAATGATAGAAAAGTCTTCTTTCTTGGTTGAAAATTAACTTTTTTATTGAAAATTCAAAATGTCGGGTTGACAATTTTCAACTTAATTCTAAAAAATGTGTCTTTTCGGCTTGAAAATTCAACCCTCTTGTTGAAAATGCATCTTTTCAGGTTGAAAATTCAACGATTTTGATAAAGTCATATTTTTGGGTCGAAAATTCAACTGTTTTCTTAAAACTGTAATTATTTTGAAAACCTTACCTACATTGTTCAAAATTCGTCTTTTTTGCTTAAAAATTCAATGATTTGTTTCTTAATGCATTAGTTTGGTTAAAAATTAATTTTTTTGTTGTTGAAAATTCGCCTTTTTGGGTTGAAAATTCATCTCTCTTCGTAAAAAAATCTTCTTGGATTGAAAATTCAACTATTTTGTTAAAAATGCGATCTATTTCGTGAAAAATCATCCTAGTTCCCCTGTTTTGAGAGAATTAGCCCAAAATTGGCAACGTAGATTATAAACGGCCCCTAAGTTACCTGTTCTTTCTTTAATTAAAATTTTTGAAAGTAATGCTAATTCTTTAATTAATGTTTTCCTGAATTAGTTGTAATTACCTTTTAGCAAAATTTTCCAGAGAAATAAGCGTCGGAAAATATGAGCTAATTATTATATTTGTCAGCAAACATATTTGTTTATTTAAGAGCGAGCGTGTGTCCATCAGGAATTTCTCGTGTATCTTTACACAGCATTTTTCTGGTTATGTATGCCTATATACAAATGATACATATTACATACACAGGAAGTGTAGAAACATGAATGGGAACTAATATACGATAAATTATAGTACCAATTAGCAAGGGTTTCCAACTAATTAAATATTTATTTATGCAAATTCATTTGATATTGCAAGAAATTGGGAAAGATTCCCATGGATTTTGAAGATTTTAATTAATTTTAAAGGGATTTCAAAGATTTTAAGAGATCTCGTAAGATTTTCAAATATTTCACAAAATTTCAAGGATTTTAACAGATTTTTAGAGATTTTAAGGATTTTCCAAGGATTATAAGGAATTTTTATAGGATTTTGAAGATTTTAAGCGTATTTAAGGATTTTCACAGTTTATGACATAATAAAAAATAAAAAATAGAAATAATGATTTAATGTATATAATATAATGGAAATTAATTTCAAAAACCGAAATAGGTGTTAATTAGTTTATTAAAAAATTGTAAAGAGAAAATTTACATAAGAAATTCTTTCAGTGTGGTCAATCCAACTACAAAAAAAAATCCAGGATATTTCCCGGGTTTTCAGGTCAAAAATTGCATTTTTCCCGGTCAACTTTTCACTGTTTATATCAATAATTATTCAATACTAATTGTCTTATTGTATAAATTTTGAAAAGAATTAAACATTTTAGAACTCCAAGGTAAAATATAAATATATAATGTAAATTATTGTAAAAGTGATTTCAGACTTCACAGCACAAAATGCTCTCAAAATAGGAGAAATAGGGTGATTTTTCAAAAATATATTGAACTTTTAAAATAAAAAAGATGAATTCTCAACAAAAAAGTTAATTTTGAACCAAGAAAGATATATTTTCAACCAAATAGATTAATTTTAAAACAAGAGAAATTATTTTTAACCAAACAGTTGTCATAAGATCATAAATCAAACGCCTGAGCCCAAAGTGGATCACAGGTCAAAGGTCGAGGTTAGCGACGATAGAACAAAGGTAACTTGAATTGAAAACAATTAACTGAATCAGAGTGGCCGCTGTAATCAAAAATGAATTTCAAATGAAGGGACTTTAAATGAAACTCTTGAATTATAAACTTTTATAATTGAAGCTTAAAAAATTTTTTCAGCACATTTTTTTAATAATTCACACGTATAAAATGGAAGCTTTTAACACTTTTTAAGTAAACAATTTTTAATTAAATATTGTTGAACTTCCAAATTTTCAATTTTAAATCCATGAATTTGCAAATGTTCAAAATTCTATTATTCTAAACGATTTTAAGTTAGAAGCATTGAAAACTGAAAATTTAAATATTTTTAAACTAAACATTTTGTGAATTTAAAGTTAAATTATTCTAATTTATTTATACTAAAAATTCTCACAGTTTCACTTACAAAAATGAAAAAAACTTTGAATGGAAAAATCCAGAAAAATAAAATTGCTGAAATTATAAAATATGCGACAGTATACAATTTCCAATTCAGAAAAATTTCCAAATTATAATATTCTTGAATCTTGCAACAAAAAAGATGAAAACTTTATCAAACAATTATTTTAATATATAAACTTTATTTAACAATCAAAACAATTGAAAAATTGTTTCAATGATAAACAATCAATAAAATAATAAATAAAATAACAAATATGTTCATCGAATTAAAGTATTTTATTTAATTATTGAACTATTTGTTAATTGTTCAGATTCGGGATTTGATAATTATTGAATTTCCCTGTGGTCAGCAATTTTACAGTATCGGATATTTTATGTCAGCAATTTTATTTAAGTAATTTTGTATTATCGGGGAATATTCAGGGAATATTTTATTTCGAATATTTTCTTTTTCGGGAATTTTCCAGTGAAGGAAATTTTATTTTTCGGGATTTCTCAGTCGACCCTGAAAATTCAGCTCTTTTGGTACAAATTTCATCTTTTTTGTTTAAAAATGCAACTGCTTGGTTAAAAATAATACTTTGGTGGTTGAATATTCAAACTGCTTGTTTGAAAGTTGAACTACTTTGTTAAAAATTCATCTCTTTGGTACAAAATTCATTTTTTTACTTATAATTTAATTATTCCGTTTTTCGTTGAAAATCGTTCTAGTTAAAAATTCATCTTTTTGGTTGAAAATGTATCTATTGTATTCGAAAATCATTTGTTTTTTGGTTGAAAATGAATGTTTATAACTGAAAATTTAAGTATTCAATTTTTTGTTGAAAATTTAACTGCTTATTTGAAAGTTGAACTACTTTGTTGAGAATTAATTTTTTTGGTTAAAGATTCACCATCTTAGTTGAAAATGGATTTCTTTGGTTGAAAAGTCAACTACTTTGTTGAAAATGGATTTATTTTGTTGCAAGTTCGTTCTTTTCTAGGTGAAAATTAATTTTTTAACAGAAAATGTAATTGTTCCATATTCAGTTTTTCATAACTTACTTTTTTATGATTGCATTGTTTTAAAAAAAAAGTTTTAAGCGATAAAAATAAATTCTCAACTAAAAAAGATCAATTTTCAAGCAAAAATGGAATAGTTAAATTTTCAAAAATAAATGAGTTTACAAGATAAGAAAAACGAATTTTCGACAAAATAGTTGAATTTTCAAGCAAAGAAATGAATTTTTAACTAAAATGATGATTCTAAACAAAAAAACTTTCAACAAAAAATATGAATTTTCTACCCACATAATTGAATTTTAATCCTAAAAAAAGAGTTTTAAACAAAATGAATGAAGCTTTATGTAAAAAAGATACATTTTTCAGGAAAAATGGAATAGTTACATTTAAAAAAAAAAAATTTCTACGATAGAAAAAAGAATTTTAAAATACGTTGAATTTTAAGACAGAGAAATGATTTTTTGACTAAAATGGTGAATCTCCAACCAAACAAAATTAATTTTAAACTAAATAGTTAACTTATCAACCAAAAAGATGAATTTTCTACCCAAATAATTGAATTGTCATAAACAAAGAGGTCTGAACAAAATACACGGATTTTCAACTAAAAAAGATAAATTTTCAAGCAAAAATGGAATAATTACATTTTTAGAAATAAAATTAATTTTCAACTAGTCTTTAAATGTTCACTAATGATTATCAAACACAGAAGAAACTGAGGGTACAAAATGTTGCTGTTAATCGTTCAAACAGGATAATAGTCAGCTGATTACTACAAACTGAGGTAAACTTTCCGTGGTTACAGGCATGTAACGTTCTGTCTCTAGCGGAGTCCCCCGGAGATATATGCGACTCGCCACGGAAAGTTTATCTCACTTTGGGGTACCCACCTCACGTTTACCCTGCTTGACCGATTACCTGCAACATTTTCTAATCTTAGTTTTTTCTCTGAATTGGCTCTAGTTCTTTACAAATTAAAAGATGCATCTATGTAAACTATACTGCCGTGATTTGGGAAAACACCGTTAACTGCAAAATGAACGAAGTCGAGAAAATCGACGAAAACTGTTCGACTCTTTATTCGCGTGTATCGCGGATTCTTATTCATTTTCTGCATTTTTTGTTGTTGTTCTTGACTAATTTGCATACGATCTTTTCATTTTTGCAAGAAAAATTGTTAAAAAATGTTGATTAATTATCTAAAATGCAGTTAACGGTGTTGATTGGGATGCTGAAATTCGAGAAAACGCCGTAACGGGCAGTTACGGCTCTCTTCGAATTACGGACCTCAGAAATAGGCCTGCCGTGATTTGAGAGAACGCCGTTCACGGCAAAAGAATATAATAACTAATAATAAGTGCAGTTACGGCGTTTCTCGAATCACAAACCTTTTTCTCGGGGTTCGATGATTCCGGAGAACGCCGTAAGCACTTACGGACCTCTCCGAAATCACGAAGGCTCGAAATGGCCGTTCAATAATTTTGGTAAAGTCCGTAACTGCCCGTTACGGCGTTTTCTCGAATTTTGACGTCACGTATTTAGTCGTCTCTGATTTACGCCTGCAGGTAACGGTCAGTTACGGCTCTCTCAAATCACAACACGCCAATCTTTGCAGTTAACGGTGTTTTCCAAAAATGATGCAATAATTATTTTTAAAGTTATTAAAAATTTAAAAAAATTATTTTAATAATCATGTGTATCTTTTTTTCACGATTCCAACGATATACAAAAACTCATTTTTCGATTTTTTGCAGTTAACGGTGTTTTTCCAAATCACGGCAGTATAGCTATTCACATTATTTTCCAGTTGAAGAGAAAATGTGAAATTGCGAAAAAAAGAGGAGAAGGAAGTAATGTGCGTGTAGCTTGTTTCATTAGTCGGAATTCATTAAGCGAACTAAAAATGTGGGCAGGAATGAGTCGTGTATCGTAATCCCGTCGCATTACCATTTAGATTAGTTAGATGTTCAGGTAAACAGAACGACGCGACCGCAAAGCACAAACACGCACAACGGTGGCGGCGACGTTTTAATTTCATCCCTGATAATTACACTCAAACGGATGGCTTTTTAAGTAGATTAAAATATTCGCTGCGCTGGCGTCCAGCACTGTCAAGCCAACGCCACATTCGGATAATTAATGCGTTTTCGACTGCATATAACTGAATAGTAGAAACGCGTCGCGAACGTTCACGAAGCGCGCGCTCTCAATCCAATTTTAATGCGCCGCACTGTGTACGCGATTTTAACTGAATTTTCGCCCCAGCTCCCTGCAAATCTGATTTCTACTCTGTAACTCGATCCCGCCCCCGCCCTCTGCAAACGATGGATTTTACCACCATTTTATTATGATTTAAAAAGGTTTAACAAAATGCTAATTAGGAGGCGCTCTAATTAAGATGAAAAGTATTCGGCGCCTTGCTGAGAGAAAATATTGACTTTATTTTACGGGCGATTTTATTAGTAAGGATTTTAAATCATTGCATTAGGATTTGGGAAATCTTAGAGTTCTGAGGATAACGAAGTTTAACATTATTATAAAAGCTCTTGGTTTAATTCTAATTTGAAAATTGTATATTCAGTTTATCAAAACTTCTACACCATAGTACCACATTGTAAAATTTTTAACCAAAAGAGATGAATTCTGGACCAAAAATATGATAGTAGACTTTTGAATGAGAAAGAATTAACTTTAAACCATAAGGTGTCTTTTCTATCAGAAGTTGAATTTACGATCGAAAAGAAGGAATTTTCTATGCAAAAAGGCAAATGACCAACAAATAGTTGAGTTTTGAACAAGAAAATTAACTTTCAACCATAAAAGATGAATTTGCAACAAAAAGAGATGACTTTTCTACCAAAAGACGAATTTTCTATCCCAAAAGGAGAAACTTTCAACAACAAAGTTGCATTTTTCTCCAAAAAATATCACTTTTCAACAAAATAGTTGAACTTCCAACAAAATGATTAAATTTTCTACCAAATTGTAGAATTTCCAACCAAAAGAGATGAATTCTGAATAAAAAATATTAAAGTAAACTTTTTGAACAAAAATAATTAACTTTCACGCGAAAAAGATGCATTTTCAAGAAAAAAAATATGACTGTGTTTTACCAAAAGATGAATTTTCCACCAAAAAGGATGAATTTTCTATCCAAAAAGCCTAACGTTCTGCAAAACAGTTGAATTACTACAAAAAAAGACCTTTCAACAAAATAGTTTAATTTTTAACGCAATAATTAAATTTTCAATCGAATAATAAAATTTTTAACGAAAGAGATGAATTCGGGACCAAAAATATAATAGTAGACTTTTTAATTGAAAAGAATTAACTTTCCACCACAAAAGATGAATTTTGAACAACAATAAATTATTAATTTTCTATCAAAAAATAAATTTTCAATGCAAAGGAAAAATTTTTCATCCAAAAATGCCAATTTTCATCCAAACAGTTGAATTTTTTACAAAATATTATAATTTTCAACCAAATAGTAAAATTGTTTACCAAAAAAGATGAATTCTAGGCCAAAAATATACAAGTTGACTTTTCAAATAAAAAGAATGAACTTTCCACCATAAGAGATGGACTTTCAATAAAAAAATGATGATTTTTCTACCAAGAGATGAATTTTGAATTCAAATGGACGAATTTTCTATAAAAAAAAATTTCAACAAAACATTTTATTTTTTTCAAAAAATACTACTTTTCAATAAAATAGTTGTATATTTAACAAAATAATTAAATTTTCAACCAAACATACAATTTCCAACCAAAAGAGATGAATTTTGAAAAAATAGACTTTTTAAATAAAGAGAATTAACTTTTAAACAAAAAAGATTAATATTTTCCACCAAAAAATATGACTTTTTCACAAAATAGTTGAATATTTAACAAAATAATTAAATTTTCAACCAAATAGTAGAATTTTTAACCCAAAAAGATTAATTCTAGGCCAAAAATATGATCGTTGACTTTGAAAAAAAATAATTCACTTTCAGCCATAACATATGAATTTTTAAAAACAAAAATATGACTTTTCTACCGAAAGATGATTTTTAAATACAAAAGGACGAATTTTCAACAAAACAGTTGCATTTTTTTTTTGCAAAAATATTACTTTCCAACAAGATAGTTGAATTCTTAACAAAATGTCTAAATTTTCAACCAAATAGTAGAATTGTTAACCAAAAAGATGCATTTTTTACAAAGAAAAAAGAATACTTTTCTACCAAAAGATGAATTTTCAATCCAAAAACGCAAATTTTCTATCCAAAAAGATGAATGTTCAGCAAAACATATCATTCTTCTTCAGTTCAACCTCTTATTTGATGCATAAGTAAAAGGCAGCATTCCATATTCCATAACAGTTTAATCAACATATTTCCGAAAATTTGATTATTGGCTCAGAAAATAAAAAAAAATGTAATACACATCCTGCATGCACAGTCGCGTTAGCTCTGATCTTCAAAATTCGATTCATTCGAATACTCGAATACGTCGAATTTCGAAGATTCTTCTTGACTTTTGGCTCTAGGTTTCTCCCAAAAAATGGAGTAATTTTGATTTTTTTTAATGCCATGATCTAAGGTAATTAAGTCGGCTTGATGTAGACCTAGATTTTTTTCTATTCGAAAAATCCAATGTCCCAAGCGTGTTTGAAAATTCAAACAAACGACTGCAAACCTCTAATTAAAATTACATAATTTTTCCGTATTTCTTACTAACAAAAAAATTGAACATGACAAATTAACTTCCAATCCATAAAAAAATAAATTTGCAGCAAAATAAATTTATTTTCAACTAAAAAAGATCAATTTTGAATCAAAACTTACTGCAGTCTCGACTTCAGTCAAATATATTTTAGTTTTGTTATACTGATTTTTCAGTATTTATCTTTCTGAACTGTACATTTATTTCGTGTATGAAATCCTTTAAAATCCACTGAAATCCCGAAACTTATATTTTTCAAAATCTCTGAAAATCCATTGAAATCCGGCGAAATCGGTCTTGATTTCTTAAAATCCCTTAAAATATGTCGAAATCCTTTGGTATCTCTTGAAATCCTTCGATATCCAGTAAAATCTCTGGGAATCTGATAAAACTCCTTAACTTCCCTTACAATTTTTTTTAAACCCCTGAAAAATTAAGATTATCTCTGAAACTGTACTAGAAACTGATGGTACCACGTTCTATGTGATTTTCCTTCATAAAATTAGAACTGCAACAAAAAGGAACCTCCAGTTTTATACTATGTCATTAAATTCCGTTAAAATTTTGTAATCCCTTGAAATCTCGCACAGATTTCCAAGGAGCTGCAACCAAAAGGAACCCCTCTTGCTGAAAGGAACCCAGATCGATGAATTTTTTCCAAAGGAGCCTCCAGTTGGATCTCCAAAGGAACCCGATTTTATAAGAGACTTTTTCCAAATAAAAATAATTAAAATACAAAATATTTTTTCAATTACAATAGATATAATGACTTGCTAAATATAATTTGCAGGTAATGTAGTAAACTTGTAAACATAAAGACATATTCATATGCAAGAAACTTTTCGTGTTAAAGTCATCGGTCGACAAATTCTTTAAATCCTTAACTTACCATCCCGACTTTGCAAGCGGTTGTTTTATGAATGCGCCTTCATGTTGCTCTATTCAAGTGTCTCCAAAGGAACACTTTTTAGTCTTTACAGGTTTCTATTGGAATTCAAGTTCTAAAAGACACTAATTTGTATTCAAGCTGCAACTTTAGCGAACCCCCAGTTTTTATGTGAAAAAGGTTTTTTCTCCTGCTGAAAAGGAACCCAGAACAATAATTTTTTCCAAAGCAGCCTCCGGTTGGACCTCCAAAGGAACCCAGTTTCAATAAAGACTTTTTCCAAAGAACCTATTTTTTTCGCTTTACCCACTTTGACATTTTATTCAGTTGCAAACACAACTTTTGCGTTAAAACATACGTGTAATAGAACTCCGACGGACATGCTTAATAAAGTGAATTAGAGTACAAAATATTATAGCAATTAGAATAGATATAATGATATTGCAAGACTATATAATGATAATAATAAAAAAAAAAAATATATTGCAAGAAACTTTTCGTCTTAAGTCAGCGGTCGATAACTGCAAATCGATGTTACTACCCAGTGGGCAAAAAAATTATGGATGTCCTAGAGACGTCTTCGGGACGTCCTTGAGATGTCTTTTGGACATCCTAGGGATGCTATTAAGATGTCTAATGTCAGTACGAAAGATGTCTCGAGAACGTCCTATGTCTTTAAGACATCTTCAGTAGATTGGACGTCTTAGAGACGTTGATTGGACTGACATTGAACGTCCTCGGAAGGTCCCAAGGACGTTCTTGGGATGCTGATGGTTTTGTGCCCACTGGGTAAATTCCTAACTTACCAACCCCACTTTGCAAGCGGTTGGCTTGTGAATGCGCCTTCATGTTTTCCTATTCAAGGGTTCTCCAAAGGAACCCTTTTGGGTCTCAACAGGTTTCTTTTGGAGTTCAAGTTCCAAAAGATACCAAGTTTTATTTAAGCCGGAACTTTACTAATCCTCCAGTTTTTTATGTGTTATTCCAATGAAAAATGACAGAATAACCTTCGGTTTTTTTACAAAATGACGCAATAGTTGCATACATATTTTCTATTTGGATAATATGTCACAAGCTCTATTTTTATAGGATCCAACTTTCCACAAAGATAATAGTAGTTAAAAAAGGAGGCCAGTTCCAGAAAGAATAACGCCGATATGACAACTATAAATATGCGACGTGTGACCTTTCCGTATAAGTGAAGAAAAAAAATGTACTTTTGTGACTTTAACGAGCACTTCGCGGTGACGACAGGACGCATATTTTCGCCTTACCCGGTGATTTCGTAGGACGGACGTCCCCAGAGTTTCTGCAAATATTGAAATTGGCTGCAAAGGCCGATGCGTGCTGCATTCTTCGAGGAACTCGAGCTCGAGGTCTCACGTACGAAGTTCGATCGCCGCCATTTGTACGACCTCGTTCCACCTTCTCTTCTCGGGTGTGTCTCATTTATAAAATGGCCCTGGAATTTCATATGAATCTTTCAATTAATTTATTACCGAGGGAATTGCCAATTAATTCTTTGATTTTTATATTCAGGGTGGCCTCTGACGGGGAAAACCCGGGAATTAGGTAGCGTCTACATATTACGTGACGCTATTTTCATGATTTTTGACATTTCAGTAACCCCTCCCCCCTATTTCTCACTGAAACTGACCCCCCTCCTACTTCTAAATACGAAATATACACCGTCGGAAATTGTCGGTACGGCCAGCGAAAGTACTATTAAAAATCGTTGCTGACTTTGAAACGTGATTACTCCACGGAAAATATTTATCCGTGAAAAAGTCACGAACGTGTAGCTAGGTCTCGGATACGAGATAAAAAAAATGAAACATTACATCCTTATTTCTATGAGAAATGTATGGATAATTTTCGAAGTTTTTTACGAACAGTTCAAATTTCCTACGAACAGTTTCTGAAAATTTCAGACTGAAATATAAAGAGGAAAAATTTTATTTGTGCGATTTACTTTATATTAATTTATAACTTCGCATCTCAAAAGATTGGAACCCTCAAAGACTGCTGCTGCTGCCTCACCAGTTTCTAAACATAAACCAGGAGTTGGTATATACGCGCAGCCATCAAGGCCAAACAAAATAGGTATTATAAAACTTCTAGCCACTCATCCGACGAGCTCGAAGCACACATGCGAGCGCACACACGCACAGCGCGTTTGTTCGAGAGTGTGTGCGGGCCACGCAGAGGCGAACCTACTTTCCAGTTCCCAGATTTGTCGGGCAAGCTCGTGAGTGCTCTGAGAATCTTTTCCCAATCACTCGTAATACTTTTGTGATTATTCACGTAAAAAAAAGTGATGAACCGTTTTAGAATTTTCACATCGAGTTCGTCAATTCGTTCTCAAAGTTCGCAAATTATTCACGAAAGTACATCAATATCCGATGAATTTTTCTCATATCCGAGACCTAGCTACTAGTTCGTGACTTTATTACGGATACATTTTTTCCGTATCGTTCAAAAAAGGAGTAAGAAACCTTGTTAAAAACCGTTAGAAAACATATTAAATTTCGCGTCGAATGATCTCTAACAAAGATATTCTTGGCGTTTTGAAGAAAATAGACCACGTGAGAAGTTTTTGAAAAATGCAAGAATATCTCGAATTTTGTACTTCGATTTCAACTTGTGGCATAACCTAGAAAAGTTGTAGCAAAAATCTCAAATTCATACCACACATTTTCTGAAGTCTTATCTTTAATTTAGTTCCCGACATATGACAAAAAATGTCTAAGTCTCAGTTTCAGTCGGCGATTACCGCTGTTAGCCGCGAGAGCTGACAGCGAAATGAACTAAATTAATAAAACCCAACTCTTCTTGGTTAAAAGCTAATTTTTTTTAGTTGAAAAGTCTACCATTATATTTTTGGTTCGGAATTTATCTCGTTTGGTTGAAAATTCTAATATTTGGTTGAAAATTGAATTATTTTGTTAAAATGCTACTATTTTGTTAAAAAGTGACCTTTTTTGGTGAAAAATTCAACTTCTTGGTTCAAAGTTGAACTACTTTGTTAAAAATTCATATTTTTCGGTTGAAGATTCATCTCTTTTGTTGAAAATGTAACTGTTTTGTTGAAAATTTGTTTAATTTTTCGCTACAAACTAATTTTTACAACTGAAAATTTACCTATTTCATTTTTGGTTGAAAAATTATCTTTTGAGTTAAAAAATTTAACTATCTGGTTGAATTTTCATCTTTTTTAATTGAAAATCCAAGTACTTGGTTGAAAATTCATGTATTTTATTAATAATTAATCTTTTTTGTAGCGAATTAATCTCCTTAGTTGAAAATTGATATTTTAAATTGAACATTGATCTTTTATGATTGAAAATTCATGTATTTTATTAAAAATTAAAATCTTTTTTGCTGAAATATTAACTATTAAATGATTCGTTAGGAATTCATTTTTTTTTTAAATCAACTACTTGGTTTAAAGTTGAAGTATTTTCTAACAAAATTTTGGTTCTTTGGTTGAAGACTCATAATTTTAGTTGAAAATGCAACTATTTGATCGTAAATTAACTTTTTTGTTGAAAATTTAACTGTT
>CAKNYM010052876.1:464970-482346 GCA_932195095.1 Andricus curvator
TGGCTTAAAAATTCAATAATTTGATAGAAAATTAAACTACATATTTGCACTGTAAAAAAAATTTCTGGTAATTTTACCACTTTCAGAGTAGGTCCGATTATTACCTACTCCCAAAGTAACGTTTTCACTGACATTAACGAATATCCACTTTTAATATGGAATTCAACTTTTTAGTTATGTAAGTTTCCAGACAGATTCTGTAAAATTACAATGCATTATGAATTTGTAGGTGATGGTATTCTAACCAAAAATATTCGATTTTTTATTCAACATGGCAAGTTTAGCATCTACATGAGAAATGTGAGTAATTATTTCATATTAAAAGAAAGGGAAAAATTCCCCTCTTCAAACGATTATTATTTATTGAACTTAATTTATCCTTTTATTGTATGTTTATACTATATTTTTTATCAATTTTGTAAATAAAATTTTCCATAATTTATACCGTTCTGAAACACTCTTTTACAAATAATTTTAATTTTACCATTTTTTTTATTATTCTCCGCAACTTTGAAACTTTAAAATTACTTGTACTTATACTACGTTAAGAGCTGTGCAAGTACGCCTCGTTATCAATTATCAAATTTCAAGACGTGAGATTACGTTGGAAAAAGGAATTTTTAACAGTTTCTGTACTTTTACCAGCGTCAAAGAAATCAACACTCTGAAAGTAGGTCCATTTATTACCTACTCTGAAAGTCACAGATTTACAAGCAGAAACTCTACTTCTACAACGCCTTGCTATAGTGTCAGTCTAAAAGTGGTAAAGTTACAAGATTGGTTGGAACTTCTAACATGCAAGTGGTATTCATCCCATAATCAGAGTCGTAAAATTGCACCAATTTTTTGTTGGTAATTTTACCATTCTAAGTGGTAGAATTTTTTTATTTTTTACAGTGTGGTTAAAAAATAACTTTTTTCAATGAAAATTCATATTTTTGGTTGAGAATTCAACTATTTGGTCGTTAATTAACTTTTTTGTTGAAAATTTGACTGTTTTGTAGAAAACTCGTCTTTTTGGCTTGAAAATTCAATAATTTGGTAGAAAATTAAACTACTGGTTGAAAATTAACTTTTTTCGATGAAAATTCATATTTTTGGTTGATAATTCAACTATTTCGTCGTAAATTAACTTTTTAGTTAAAAATTCATATTTTTGTATTGAGAACTCAACTGTTTTGTAGAAAGCTCGTCTTTTTGGCTTCAAAATTGAACAATTTGGAAGAAAATTAAACTATTTGGTTGAAAATTAACTTTTTTAAGAAAATTCATATTTTTGGTTGAAAATGCAACTACTCCGGCAGAAAATTAAACCATTTGATTTCTCATTAAATTATTTATTTAAAGATTTTACTATTTTGTTGGAATTTTCTTTGAGAATTTTTTCTTTCATAAGTTGAAAATTCAACTGTTTGGTAGAAAATTCATCTGTTTGGGTCGAAAATTAATGTTGTTTCTTGAAAATCCCGTAAATGTTCGGAAATCTTTAAAATCCTTTAAGCTCCCTCGAAATGTTCCGAAATTCCTTAAAATCCGTGGAAATTCCTCTACATTTGTTTCAATACTCTGGAATTCTTTAAAATTCCTTAAAATTGTTCTATACTGATTTTCTTATAATGATTTCCTATAATTATTTTTCTAGAATCGCGAAAAAAATCATAAGAAATTCATTATAGAAAAATCAATATAGATCTATACTAAATGTTGCAGATGCAGAATTATAATGCAAACTTTCTGTTCTACGACTGAATAACACATGTTTTTAATTTTGTTAAAAGTGAAGTCATAAATTCATTAAATAAACAAAAGAAATTAAAGTATTCTGTTTTTCGCGATAAGGCAAAACGCGTCACCAGCAGCTAGCTTAAGCGATTTGGCTATCTTACGAAATCTTACAAAATGAAAAAAAAACCATTACGATGAAAAATAATTGATATGAATGAAATGTTTGTTGTGCAGAAGGATATTGCATATATGTAAAAATCCAAAATGAAGCACATGTGAGAAAATACAATATAATATTTTTAGAAGCTCTCATATTTCAAGATTAAAATATGTAACTGCTATCTTAACCAAATATTTACTTACTTTTTAAAATTTGAATGTTATAAATAATAGTGCAAAAAACCTAGCAATCATCAGTCTGTCATTTGAGCTCACCAAGTGATCGCCAGCCTAGTTTTCACCGGTTATAATGAAAGTAACATTTCACAGGTTACATATTTTTTATTTAACTTTTCATTTACAAATAGGGAATCTCTATATAAACCAAAAAAAAATACGCTCTTTGTTTCAAAATTTCGGTACAAATAGCGCATTTCCAGGTTCCATTTTCAAATAGCGAGTGTATAAGAAAATCGTATGTCCCAAAATTCCATTTTAATAATTATTTCATAAATAAAAGTTAATTTCGAGTTTAATTTCTAGTAAGTAACAAACAGTTCTTTTCTTATCAATTTACGAAAAGTTCAGTTCCTAACTAACTTACTAAACATTTTTGTTTTATCCTATTTTTCTTACCCTCATATCTTATTTTTATCATAGAAATCTACCAGTTGCCGAATACTTGGATTTTGACAATAACCTTTGAATTCAGAAACCAAGGTTTGGTTAATTTAGGGCCACTTCAAAATAAGTATTTTATTTATTTATTTTGACAATTTTTTTACTTGATTGTTTGAAAATGAGTATATTTTCCCATTTGAGAAAAAAATATTATATAACATTACGGTATAAGATTATATTATTTTAATTTAATAATTTAGAGGGAGAAGAGGGGGTCGGTAAAATCTTTCTGTTTCCTATGAATTAAGAAAACAGTTCAACTTTCTACCAAGTAATTGAATTTTCAACTAAAAAATATAATTTTTTTACAAAAAACGTAATAGTTGATATTGCAATCAAAAAAGGTTTTTAATTTTGAATGAAAAACAGGTGAATGGAACCAAAAGTACGAATTTTTAACGAAATAGATAAATCCTTAAACAAAACAGATTCATTTCCAACAAAAAATCCAAAATGTGGAATTTTCAAGCCAAAAAGACGAGCTTTTTAGGAAACAGATGGAATTTCAACTAAAAGAATGAATTTTTAACTAAGAAGATAAATTTTTTACGCAAAGGATATATTCTAAACAAAATACATAAATTCTTAACGAAATAGTTGGATTTTCAACCAAAAAGATTAATTATCTTCCAAAAAAGAAGAATTTTCAACACATTAGGTAAATTCTCAACCCATTACATAACTTCTCAACCAAATAGTTGAATCTTTATGCTACAAAAGATCAATTTTTAACTAAAATGAAATATTTACATTTTCATTTGAGAAGGTCAATTTTCTATAAAAAAAAACTAAATTTCTATAAAAAAAAACTCAATTTTTACAAAACAGTTGAATTTTCAACCCAAAATTATAAATTTTCAACAAACTAGTTTATTTTCAACCAAATAATCAATTTTTCAATTAAAAAAATTATTTCAAGTAAAACGAATTTTCAAAAAAGTAGTTCAGTTTCAAACCAAAGAGATGAATTTACAAATGAAATTATGAATCTTCAAGCAAAAAAAAAAAAGAATTTTTAAGAAAATAGTTACAATCACTAAGAATCCTTTAATATTTTATTTAACTTTTTTCCAAAGTTCTCTAGAAATCGCTTCAGATCTTTGGAAATCCTACAAAATTCTTTGAAATCCCTTGAAATCCATCGAAATCCAATAAAATTCCGGGAATTTTGTTGGGAAATCTTTGAAATCCTCTAAAATGCCTTCAAATTTTTAAATTGTTTAAACAAATTATGATATTTTATAGCTATATTCTCCAATAATATTAATGCTAGATAGTTCCGGTTTTTTCTGAAATGTTTAACTTTGCTTTGACTTTTTAGTTTTGAACAAATAATAAATAAACATGAGAGACAGTCAGTTTTTAAATAATCTCTTTCCTTTTTTTGAATATAATTTTCTTAAATGAAACAAATAGTTGGAATATTCTTCAAATTTTCTTCTGAATTAATATTAATACTAATATTTATTATTTGTTCCTAACTAAAAAGTCCAAGAAATGCTGAAAATTTCAGGAAAACCCGCGATTTTCGGGCATTAGTCTGAGAGGAGATATTTATAAACAATAATGAATTGTTTGAACAATTATGTTTGTTAATTTGCATTAATTATTATCTCACTAAGTAAAAAGGGGACAAAAGTAAAAAATTTGCAGAAAAAACTGCAACTATCCAGAATTACTATAGGAGAAGGTAGTTATAAACAATTATAAGTTGTTCATACAATTATTTTGGTTAAATTGCATTACTTACTACCTCGCACTAAGTGAAAAGTGGACAAAAAGTTAAAAATTTGCAGAAAAAAATGCACTAATTAGCATTAATATTACAGGAGAAGATAGTTATAAACAATAATTTGTTGAAACATTTATGTTTAGTAAATTGCATTAATTATTACCTCGCGCTAAGTGAAAGAAGGAAAAAAAGTTGAATATTTCAGGAAAAAACAAAAATTTCCAGCATTATTTAAAGAGAATATTATTAAAAATAATAATCAATTGTTAAAAAATTGTTGTGTTTACTTGAATTAATTATTACCTCAATCTAATTAAAAAGAGGACAAAAAGTTGAAAATGTTATACAAAACTGCAAGTTTCTAGCATCATTCTGAAAGAATATTGTTATGAATAATAATAATAATAAATGGGTTTAACAATTATTTTCGATAAATTGAATTCATTATTGCCTCGCGAAAAGTTAAAAACAAGTTGAAAAATTTGGAAAAAACAACGACTTGCTAACTCTATTCTAAGAGAAAATTCCTATACACAATGATAAATTATTTGAACAATTTATTTAAACTTCAAATTATCAATAGAAAGTAATAATTTATGTATTAGAAGCAACTAGTATTTAAAAAACAGCAAGAAAATCATAATTAGCGCCAAAAACTTGCAAAACCAAATTTTGCACTTATGAGGTTTATTTGGGAACCTATTAAACAGACTTATGGGGGTGATATTTAAAAAGTAATTTTTGACTCGTATTTTATGGCTAATTTTAAAAGAAATGTTGAGTTTCAACTTGATTCACCTAATATTTTCGATTTTGAATAAAATTTACCAAAACGTCGGTTTTTCCCATGGGAAATACGAGTTAAACTTTAATGGGTTTTGGGAACCTCTAAATTTAATCATTAAAAAAAAGGATTTATTTTTTTGTGGATTCGAAAAAAATTTGCGGCCGATATGCATGAAAATTATTTTAAAAAAAATTGGAACACCCTAGTTTACACCAGATTGCAGAAGTAATTAGCCAGTCGCTTTTTTGCTATTTAAGCAGAAAGTGAATAACGTTTGGTGTTACATAATGTAAGGCTTTTTCGTTGGACGACGGAAAAATATTGTGGCAGGTGCGATAAGGGCGATAAGTCATATTATCGAGATCAGGTTGGTAACATACATAAAAGCGGAAGTTGTGCTCTGGGCTTGGTTGCATTATCGAATGGCCACACAAGCGAGCCCCTACATAGTCAACATGTCCTGCGCATACAAGCTGGCATGTTTCGTGGCGGCTGGATATGTACTGTATGTCCATAGATTTCCAACAAGCAGATTGAAATACTCATTTTGATGGATGTGAAGCTGTGAGATTTCTAATAAACTTCAAGCAGTCATTGATTTTTCTTTCCTACATTTATTTTTACACGACTCTCGGTAACCGGCTACGCTCGGGATACGTTTTCTGCAGTTTTCCTGTCCCTTGGCCAAAAGCCCAAGCAAATGCGAGCGCTTCTGATAAAAAAGATGTTAGGGGAATATGGAGAGGTTTTTTATATGGTGGATTCCATGCCGGTCCCTTGCCCTTTTTTCACATCAAAAATTTGTTTTTATGTTATTGCTCATATTCTATTCTACTTTTTGAGTCCCTAAAACACGAATTCCAATAGTTCATTTAAAGCTGTACCACTTAGTTTTACTCCAATCATATCCACTAAGCAAAGCTCTCCACAAGGACTTATTATTGTATGTGAGAGCGTTTCGGGCGCATCTCATTTCGCTGATAGTCTTCATCGCACATTTCTTATAAACTATTTTTCTTCATACTTTCCTGTCCTGGCATACAACTTTTGCTTCATCTGCATCTATACATCTTTTCATGTAAGCTCTTGTGTTTCTACGGCTCTTTATATCTTGTCGCTGTAGAGTCTCATTCACACATTCCTATCATTCTTTCCTCGGTCTGCCTCTGGGTACGCTGCCATTCACTTTACGTAAATACACTTGTTTCGTCAATCGTGCTCCCTTCATTCTCTCAACATGACCATACCATCTCAACAAATTTCTTTCACTCTTATCAAACAGCGTTTCCTCTACACCACATTCTTTGAGATCCTCTTATTACTGACTTTGTCCATTAGCGTTTTACCGCACAGCATGCGCAGGTATTGCATGCCAATCGCATTAATTTTACTCCTATCCTCAGCACAGTGGTACGCAAGTACAGAATTATATATTACAATTTCAGCTTTAATTGTTACATTTTTGCTCATGGTAATGACTCTTACACTGCCGATAAAAGATAAATTCAATTAATCAGGGAAGAATCGCCGTAATTAAGTCTAATGAATGATTGAAATGGAAAGAAACTGATAAAACCTTAAGCTAATGTAATCGTAAAACGATCGTAAAAGTTGGCTCGATAATAATTAAAGTTGTCGCACTTTTGGGTCGTGAAAAAGAGTGCATTGAGAGGCGTGGGTGGTTGTAGTTTGATCGGTTCAGTCGAGTCGAGTCGAGTCAGGTTGAGCCTCGCAGAGGTACCAACAGGGCGGTCGCAAATATTGATGTTTGGCAAAGACTAGCCTTGATCCGAGCCTCTTTCTCTACCTTTTTCTGTATCCGCCTCTTTCTCGCTCTCCCTCTCTATCATTCTCCCTCCCTTCTTTTCATTCGCTTTCACACACCCCGACATCCCTTGTCCTTCTCGCTCGTCAGTCTCGCCAATGACACGCTCTTTTATCCGCTAAACGAAAATGAGATGTCAGTCTCTTTCTCTCTTTTTCTCCCCCTTACCCCCTTAACGGATTCGTTTGCCATTTCGTGTTATGAGGTTACAACCCTGAATCCACTAAGTGTCCTATTTGTTTCCACTTGAGCCAATGACAACATTCGCAAATCCCAAAGAGATCAAAATAATTACAGAGTAGCTAGAGAATTACAGTTCCAAAACTTCAGGCCTTTTTCAGTAGATTTAAATATTTTATTTTTATTAACCACTATTTATCCTGGAAATAGTCTTAGATAGTGTAGTTTAAATTAGAGACTTCTAACTTTGCATGACTGAATTTAGAGTTGACCCCCCCCCCCCCGTCCCCAATGGGATTTACATCCCAAAAAAGTACTGCTAAAATAGGACTAAATAACCAAAAAAGTTTTTTGAAAAATAATCAAAAATAATTTTTTTGTAAACAAGCTTTTATTTAAATATACCAAGAAGATACAATACAATTCACTTTGAAAAGAGGAATTGCAATAATAATATAATAATAATAAGGTGACTAAAAATGAAAGCGTAGGGCGTAAATATTTTTAAAAATTTCTCATTTAAATGTAATGTTAAATATTTATGCCCCACGCATTTATTTTCAGTCACCTTATTATTATTATATTATTATTATTATTGATGCAACCCCCTTTTCAGAATAAATTATATTTTTTCTTTTTAGTATGATTTAATAAAAGCTTGTTTAATAAAAATTATTTTTAATTTTTTCTTAAACTTTGGCTACTCATTTGTTTAATAGAGAAAATGTAAATTGCCAAAGATTTCGCTGAAAACCATTTTTTTTTATTTATTAGACTTTTTCTGTCATGGACATTCTTTTAATCTCTAAAACACAAATAACGGGTTTTTTTACAAAATTTTGAAAGTAGGATTACACATTTTTACAAAAAATCAATTTGTTTACGTTATTATACTTTACTATAATTTGCTGTATTTTACTGTGGAAATCTATTTCTACCATGGCAATTTTTAAAATAAATTGAGAAACACTAAAACGGGAATGTCGTGAATGTCGAAAAATAAAAATTCGATAAAATAACTTTTAATTTTTAAAAATCTTTGGAAAACAGAATCTTCTTATTTACAAATAGTCAAATTTTTGACAGAAATGACCATATAAGTTTAAACTGAAAAGCATCAACATTTTTGAAATAGACTAAAAACATTAAAAAATTCAAAAACGCCATTAAAAACCTTAGAAACATTAAAGTTCTGAAACATCCAGACACGAAAAAACAAATATTTACAAATAAAGAAACAAAAAATATTAATATGAAAATTTACTGAATCTTAAAAAAATTTAATTTTTACTCATTTTCAAAAAATTCTAACTTAAGGAAAAGTTATATGTTTTTAATTTTAATTTTTCATTTGTAGCAAAAAGTAGCAACTTTCCAGCACTAGTTTCAATTTTTTCAAATTTTGTATTTTCGGCTCACCCTAATAAATATTGTTAGGGATTAAAATAAAGCCAAATTCAAAACTCTGAACTTAGAAAATATTTCTTCTTTTTAAATTCCAAATAGAATATAGTATACATATATACACGTTTTAAGAGCTAAAGTTATTTTAATTTAAATTCAAAATTTTTATATTATAAATTGAATTTAAAACATTAGTTGATATACACTACCGGTCAAAATTGTGCTTCCACTTACGAAAATTGGATTAAAAAGGGCTTGTCTTAGAACCTGATTAATTTTGTGTAAAAAATTAGGTTAGTAAATTTTTTAAACCTGGTTAGAAAGATTAGTAAATTTCGCGTCAATTCAATCGTATTTGATGTATTTTCGATAAATAAGGACCGAGATAGCATCTGAGAAAGACATCTATTTTCATTTTTTTTGTGCCAATATTTGATTCTCAAATTCCACTTCCTGCGTCCTTCAAGGAAGTTAATGGAAAAAATTTAAATTTGCTCAATTAAAGTGTTAAATCTCCTCTTTTAAATAAAACCAAGGACATGGTAAAATATTAAATAGTTCTCGAATTATCTTGATAAATGAGGAAGCGTGTCCAAGACGAAAAGCGATCGAACTAGACTGACCGATTTTCATCTTGGGTACGCTTCCACAATTTTTGTGACAATTTGAGAAAGAGTAACAATTTTGTTATGTTCTTGATTTTATATTAAAGAGAAGATTTTAGACTTAGATTTAGCAAAGTTTCAATTTTTTCCATTCACATCCCAAAATTAGAAAAATTGCAAATTTACTAAATTAAAGTCTGAAATCTACTCATTCCCCTGGCAGCTCGACGGATCGATATTCGCCTTGGAAACGCTTTCACATTTTTTATGATAATTCAAAAACCAGTGAATATTCAGTTATAATATTGTTCTCATTTTTAAGATGAGGCTTTAGACTCTCATTCAGCAAACTTTCAATTTTTTCGAATCACTTTCCTAAACCACGCTGAAAGTGAAAGTTTAGAGTCAAAAATTGGAAAAACGGAAAATAGGTCGGTATTTCTCATCTGCTACATTGGCCCCTTATCATTGAAAATTCTTCAAGTAATACTCAATCAACGCGAAATTGACTAAGCTTTTTAACCTGTTAAAAAAAAACTTTCTAACTTCATTTTTTGCAGAGTTAGTCATCATCTAAAACAAGCCTACTTTTGATCAGATTTTCGTAAGTGAACGCACAATTTCGCCCGGTAATGAAGGAACAAATTTTTTGATGAAAATATTTCGACAATTAAGAATTTTAAACTAGATTAAAATCAAATTGAAAATCCTATTTAACGTCTAATACTCAAGTTAATGTATAGAATTCCTGAAAATAATAACAAGAATCGAACGACCAAATTTGGACAACCACCATAAAATGCTCCTATTGTAGTAGTAGTAGTATACCATTAAGACATTTCCCTTTCAGGGTAGGCGTGACACTGCCCGATTCGGGTAGTGTTTCTAGGTGGATAGTTTCTTGCAGTAAATAACTACTACAAGTGTGGGCTCACCACACCCACGGTGGGCCAACAGCACGCAGTATTCTCGAATGGTCACCCATCCAAGTACTAACCGCGCCCAACGCTGCTTAACTTCAGTGATCTGACGAGAACTGGTTTTTTCAGCGTGGTATCGCCAGTGCTCCCAACGCGGGCACCTTGCACTATTGCGCATGCGATGCATAAGGTGCTTCATTGGCTGCCGTTCGCGCGCTTATTTGAAATGTTAAAAATACCATTTCTAAAATTTATTATTATTAATTAAAAATAGTTATATTTTACCATTTTTAAGTGGTACGTGGATGGTTTTTAATATATTCTGAGCAATGGGTTGAAAAATAAAATGAACATTCCGAAAATAAAATTTTTTTGTTATTTAATGTAATCTTTTTTTTTATTTTTTAAAACCTAATGCTCAGAATATATTAAAAACCATTCATCTACCACCTGAACATGTTAAAAAAATTATTTTTGATTATTTATGATAAATAGAACAAATTGTATTTTTTAACATTTCAAATAAGCGCGCGAACGGCAGCCAATGAAACGCCTTATGCATCGCATGCGCAGTAGTGCAAGGTGCCCGCCTTGGGAGCACTGGGTATCGCTGTAATTTGAAAAAAAGGAGGGAGCATCGTTGGTTCGTCACTGTTCCTACCTGCTTTAATTTTTATTACCTTGATAAGGGTGCTGTATGAGCGCCGAAACGTTGGTAAATATTATGAATGTTTTTGTCTCGTGATTTGATAACAATATAAAAGAAAGAACTAAAAAAAGAGAAGGAAGGGGAATTGTTTGGTTGCCTTCTCATTTTCCTATCCTCTTTTTTATTTTTTGGCCAAGGAAAAAAAAATGAAATTTTTTTTTCTCAAATTACAATAGGAGCATTTTATGGTGGTTGTCCAAATTTGGTCGTTGGATTCTTGTTTTTATTTTCAGGAATTCTATACATTAATATTTCGACAGTCGTTTGAGACCGACGTTTTCAGTGACAAACATTTATCGATGTTCGCGAATCGTGCGCAGGCACCCTTTGGAACGACTTATACTGGCAGGGGCTCTATATTTTACGGTAGATCGCCCAAGAATGAATATCACCCCCTCACAATCACTCTTGTGGCTCAGAGAAGAGGTTTTCCAAAAACCACTGGCCCTGCACACCAAATGCCATATTCTTTTGTCAAACGCCATACGTACAAATGGTACATGCCTTGATTTGATACTTACTTGTTCAATCTCCCGGGGTCCTTTACAAAAATTTATCTTTCAATTCAGGCACTCAATTTTTTTTCTATTTGCAAGCAGAACTTTTTTCTTTATATTTCAAACTTTTATTTTACATTCGTCCAAATGAAAGCAATGTTTCGACAATTCTAACTTCGAAAGAGTCACATATTACGTGACGCTATTTTCAGTGATTTTTGACTCATCCCTTCCTCTTGTGACAATGTGACATTTCGGTGACCCCCCTCCTATTTATAAATACGAAATATAAATTTCATTTTATATAACCGGCGAACGATGAATAAATATTGGGTTGAAACTATTTGATACTATAGGAGAATACTTTTAAATAAATTCCTTAGAGATTTTTTTCATTTGAGAACATTGATATAATTTAGAGAGTAACTTAGACTGCTGATTAACTTAACAGATTGGGGGCCGTCCATAAACTGTTTTTCCTTTTTCTTGTTTTTTCGCTTATATTTGAACTGCATTAAATAGAGATCAATAATAAAACCAAACTATTTTTGGTTCAAAGTTAATTTTGTTGCTTGAAAAGTCTACCATTATATTTTTGGTTCGGAATTTACCTCGGTTGTTCAAAAATTCTAATATTTGGTTGAAAATTCAATTATTTTCTTTAAAATGTAACTACTTTGTGAAAAATTATTTTTTTTCTGAAGATTCATCATTTTAGTTGAAATTCAAATCTTCTCATCTTTTCTCATTATAAGTTGAGAATTTAACTATTTGGTAGAAAATTAATCTTGTATGTTGAAAATTCATCGATTTAGTTGAGGATTCAACTATTTTGCTAAAAATTCTTCTTTTTTACTTGAATTCAACTGGTTGAAAATTAATTTTTTTTTGCTAAAAATTAGTTTTTTAAACTTAAAATTTAAAGATTCCATTTTTGGTTAAAAATTAATTTTGTTTAGTTGAAAATTCAACTTTTCGATTGAAGAATAACTCTTTTGTTGAAAATTCTTCTTTTCCTGTTCAAAAGCCAACTGTGTTCCAAAACATTCGAATTTTTAATTCCATTTTTGGTTAAAAATTTTTCCATTATGGGTTGAAAATTCAACTATTTGGTCGTGAATTAACATTTTTATTAAAAATCGTACTTTTTGGTTGAAAATTGAACGATTTGATAGAAGATTGAACTATATGGTTAGAAGTTATTTTTTTGGTTGAAAGTTCATACTTTTTGTTGAAAATGTATTTTTTTGTTTGTTAAAAATTAATTTTTTTATTCGAAAATGTAGCTATTCCATTTTCGTTGGAAAATTTTCCAATTATTAGTTCAATATTCAACTATTTAGTAGAAAATTAATCTTGTTTGCGGAAAATTCATCATTTTGGTTGAGGACTCAGCGATTTTGTTGAAAATTCGTCTTTTTTACTTGAATTCAACTGGTTGAAAATTCATTTTTCTGCTGAAAATTAGTTCTTAAACTTAAAATTGAAAGATTCCATTTTTGGTTGAAAATTAATTTTGTTTAGTTGAAAATTCATCTTTTTGATTGAAAATTAACTTTCTTGTTGAAAATTCTTCTCTTCCGATTTGAAAGCCAATTAACTGTGTTTTAAGACATTCGAATTTTTAATTCCATTTCTGGTTGACAAATTTTCTATTATGAGTTGAAAATTCAACTATTTGGTCGTGAATTAACATTTTTATTAAAAATTCGTACTTTTGGGTTTAAAATTGAACAATTCGATAGAAGATTGAACTATTTGGTTAGAAGTTAATTTTTTGGTTGAAAGTTCATACTTTTTGTTGAAAATATATTTGTTTGTTAACAATTAATTGCTTATTCGAAAATGTAGCTATTCCATTTTCGGTTGAAAATTTTCCAATTATAAGTTCAATATTCAACTATTTAGTAGAAAATTAATCTTGTTTGCGGAAAATTCATCATTTTTGTTGAGAATTCAGCTATTTTGTTAAGATTTTGACTTTTTAAATTTAACTCAACTGGTAGAAAATTATTATTATTTATTTTGTAGATTAGTTTTTTGAACTTAAAATTTAACGATTTCATTTTTAGTTGGAAACTCTTTTCTAATTGAAAATTCAACTATTTCTTTGAAAATTTCTCATCTGTTTGGGTAGAAAATTAATCTTGTTTGTTGAAAATTCATCAGTTTGGTTGAGGATTCAACTATTTTTTTTTAAATTCGTCTTTTTTAGTTAGATGCGACTGATTGAAAATTCGTTTTTTTTTTGTTGAAAATGAGTTTTTTAAACTTAAAATTTAACGATTCCATTTTTGGTTGTAAATTTACGTTTTTGAGTTTAAAATTCAACTATTGCGTTGAAAATTCATTTTCGTTGATTGAAAATTAACTTTTTTGTTGAAAATTCTTTTTTTTCGGTTTAAAAGTCAACTGTTTTCTAAAACATTCGAACTTTCAGCTTAAAAACTAAACTATTTTCTTGAAAATTTGTCTGTTTGGGTAGTAAATTCTTTACGGAAATGCTCTGTTCGAATGTGAAAATTATATATCTTTTTACGAAATTATCTGTTCGAAAGCCAAAATTATAATTTTGTACAACATTTTTCATAATAATTCAGAAATATAGTAAATCTCTTTATCTAAAATTTGGAAGAGGAAAATGTTAAATTCTGACAAACAGTGATTTGTAACCAAAAAAATAATTTTTTAATTTAAACGAATTCTGATTTGGAAGTAGGAACTTTCAAAATATGAGGAATTCTGACTTGGAACAGAAATTGTTATGGTAAATTTCCTTTCTCTTTAAATCAGAATTAAAATTATTTTGAAGTATTTCCTTATATTCTTTTTCAAAGTGTTGCATTATTTGCATTGGAATATATTTCAAAATATTCCAAAATATTCCGTAGTATTCTCAAATATTCCCAAGTATTCTTTGAGAATATATTCTTCGTACACTCAAATTGAGAATAGTCCACCCCTCGAATATTTACATACATTTTTTTTAATTTAGTAGGGTTTGAAAGTCGGTTAAAGATTTGTGGAGAAAGTCAGAGAAGAGCGAACGCGTGACTAAATTTTATCTCAGAAATGATAAAGAGTAGATAAGACTTTTGATCTTTAGTGTCTTCGTACAAGAAATTCCACAATACCCGTTTCAGAATGCCGTCTCAGTAAAAAAAGAATTTACTAAAAAAAAGTACATCTAAAAGTGAAAAAATTTTGATTTTTCTTCTAAATCTGATTCAGCTAAACTTTACAATAAAATTCTAATTATATTTTCGGAAAAATTACTGAAATACTCTAATAAAAATATAAATATTTTGAAGCAAGTTTCATAGAGATAGGTAATAGACGATAATTTCGAAAGTGTCGAGATTTTTGGCATTGGTCAATAGGGTTATATAATTTTCAAAAGACGTTTAAACCGTGGTCCATAAAGCTCTTAATGAACATCAATTTATATAAAATAGTACGTATTTGAAAGGAAACCCAAAAAATAGTACCAAATTTTGAGGAAAAGAAAAATTCAAATCGATTAGAACTTTTCAAGTCATTCGAGTACTAAAAGATTCAAAGAATTACGTATAAAATCTTCGGAATGCACAATATATTTCAGTCCCTTTTAAGGGTAGCTTTTTACGTCCGTGATTTACACTCCTTTAAAAAATAAAATGAAATTATGAAATTTTTTTAACAAATGGAACAGGATTAGGCGTTGAGTGATCAAAAAAATAATATTCAGTATTGTGGGTCACCCTACTGGTCAATAGAACGAGGGGCTATAATTGGCAGAAACGGATACTTTGAAAGTTTGAAATGAATTCTTGTAATTGTGTGCCTTAGGAGTGAAATAACGTTAGGCAATTTGAAAAGTGGGCCATGGAGGCTCGCATTAGAATTCTATACGTGCTTTGAGTAAACTTTGTCCCATAATATATCACTTGATGCCAGCGGAACCGAGACACCCCCGTGACAATAAAATTCCTAATTTGTTCGACACGAGTCCAACGTTAGTTCAGTCTTTGTCCTTCGACCCTTGACACACCTCGAGCCTTAGATTGACCCCAAGTCACACGTATTCAATAATTATTAGCATTAGTACTATGTTGCAAAATAATTTATTATTATTATCCTCAAACTTTCAGAGAAGTTTATATTTATTTACTTTAAAATGTTAAAAACTTTATTTAAAAAATAGTCAGAGTAGGCGACAATGGCCTACAAAAAAGAGTTTCGTAACCTTTTCAAATATGACATACATTTTTTTTTAGCTTTTATATTTTGGACTAGTTGGTAATTTAGATCCGGGGCGGAAATTATGTAACTTTTTCACTTTCATTTCCACTTCCACTATTCCGCAATTCACGGTGTCTGTTTCTTTTCAAAATTGTTGTTACAGTTAAATTGTCACAAAAAAAAGATAACTGACGTGAATTTTGAAAAAATATAAGTGGAAGTGAAAGTGAAATTTTTTTTTAAAAATTGCCTCCTGTAAGTCAGGCTGGGTCCTGTGGAATAAGAGCGGGCCCGAGGAATAGGTTAGGTCCCGCGGGACAGATAGGATCTCTTGGGATAGGATGGGTCCCTTGATAAGTTCCTTGGGATGCCTGGGGTCCGGAGGTTGGGTACCATGGGTTATGTTGGGTACCATGGGTTATGTCAGGTCCAGTGGGAAATTTTGTCTCCGGTGGGATAAACCGGTCGCTTGGGATAGAGGCATCCCGTGGGATATCTCGGACCCCTCGTGATAAGAGTGTGTCGTGAGATAGCTTAGGTCCTCAGGGCTAGGTTGAGTCCCATAGGTTGGATGAGTTCCCAAGGGATAGGTTGGATCCTGTTGGTTATGTGGGTCCTGCGGGATAGCTACTGTTATGAGGGATAGGTTGGGTCTTGTAGGTTCGGTGATTTCCCAAGGGTTAGAATGCCTCCTGTTGGATAGAGGTCCTTCGGAATAGGGCACAGAAAAAACTGAGGGATCAGTAATGTTGCGGCTCAAGTAAAACTTGGGATCATTTAGAAGTTAGGCTCTAAAGGAACTCTTATTAAGGGTTCCTTTTTAGTTCGTTCATATCCGATAGATGGCTATCGGCGGGTGCCGACGTTTTCAACTGCGCATGTGCCGAAAAGCGCGGGCCCATTTAAAATCAATAAATACTATGAATAGTCATACAGATAAAGATTAACAAACGTTTTTTATTCTTTTTTAAAACAAATTAAATTAAATTATAGAAATACCTAGCTTCTCAACAAAATGTAATATTATCCTAATATTGCAACTGTATATTATATAATTTTAAATAGTCCCGCGCTTCTTGTGCATACGCAGTGGAAAACATCGGATTTTCAACTTAACCTCAAAAACTCTCACATTTCATGTGCGATATCTTCCTTTCAAGAACGACTAATATCTATGATTTTAGCTTCTTCATTAAATTTTTTTCCAGTGCAATATTATTTAATAAAAATTATGAAGCAAAATGTGCATCATTAACTTGTAAAATCTTTGAAGTGAGTCAAGGCAGAAGTAACAAAAAGGCTCTAGTACAACCATTTGAATCCATATTTTGGGTTCATTTAGAAAACATTTATCATTTTCGGTTCCCTTTTAAGAAAGAGAGGTTCCTTTTTGTTGCAGCTCCTTTGGAGCCAAAAATTGGTTCTAATAGAAACCCCAGTTTTTTCTGTGGGGCATCCCGTGTAATAGCTGGGGTCCCAAGCAATATAGAGAGATTTTATGGCATATTTTGGCTCCTGTGAGATAGTCGGGTCCCTTCGGATAGGGGGATGCCGTGGGATATCTGTGGTCCCTTGAAATAGGATGGTCCCTTGAATTAGACGGGGTTCTAAGGAAGCAGTTTGGTCCCGTGGGTTAGGTGAGTTCCCGATGGATGGATAGGGTTCCTTAGGAAAGTTTGGGTTCCGTGAATTAGGTGGCTTCCCAAGGAAAAGGTGGGATCCAGTGAAATAGTTTGGCTCCCGTGGGATAAAGGGGTCCTTTGGGATAGGAACTTCCCTGGAATAGCTGGGGTTCAGTGTAATAGGTTGGGTGCAGTGAGATAGATTGGGTATCTTGGGTCATGTGGGTTTCAGTGTGATAGATGGGTCCCTTGGAATAGCTGTGATGATAAGGGATAGATTAGGTCCTGTGGATAGGAAGAGTTCCCGAT
>CAKNYM010052876.1:482356-520087 GCA_932195095.1 Andricus curvator
ATGATAAGGGATAGATTAGGTCCTGTGGATAGGAAGAGTTCCCGATGAGTAGGTGGAGCCAAGTGGGATAGGTTATTTTCTGTGGGATACAGGGGAAGTTTTGGAAATAAGGATCCTGTGGAATAGCTGGGGTCCGAGCGTATTGTGGTTTACCATGGAATAGAAGTTCTCCCAAGGGATAGGTTGAGTCTGGTAGGATATGTTGGGTTCCGTGTGTTATGTGGGCAAGGGGGGATAGGGGGGTTCCTTAGAATAGCTGGAGCCCTGAGTGATAGGTTGGGTCAGGTGGGATATAGGGATAATTTGGGATAGCCGGGGTCCATTGGGATAGGTTGGGTCTCTTGGGGTAGGTGGAGTGGTGAGCGAAAGGTTGGGTGAGCTGGGTTAGGTGAGTTCCCGAGGCATAAGTGAGGTCCAATTGAATATGTTTTTTTTCCATGGGATAGAGGGGATTTTTGGGATAGGAGGGTACTGTGGGATAGCTTGGGTCCCTTGGGGTAGCTGGGATCCTGGGGTTTAGGTTGGGTGCCGTAGGTTAGGTGAGTTCGAAAGGGATGGATGGGGTCCAGTAGGGTATTTTGACCCAAGTAGTATAGAGGGCTCCTTTGGGAAAGATTGGTTGCAGTGGATTATGTGAGGTCCAGTGAGATAGGTGGGTCCCTTGTGATAGCCGAGGTCCATTGGGTTAGGTTGTGTCCCTTGAAATGAGTGGTGTGTTGAGCGATAGGTTAGGTGAGGTGGGTTAGGTGAATTCCCGAGGCATAGGTGGGGTCCAGTTGGTTAGCTTGGGTCCCTTGGGATGGCTGGGATCCTAGGGTTTAGGTTGGGTGTCGTGGGTTAGGTGAGTTTGAAAGGGACGGATGGGGTCCAGTGGGATAGGTTGACCCAAGTATTATAGAGGGCTCCTTTGGGAAAGTTTGGTTGCAGTGAATTATGTGAGGTCCAGTGGGATAGGCGGGTTCCTTAGAATAGCTGGAGCTCTGAGCGATAGGTTGGGTCAGGTGGGATAGAGAAATAATTTGGGACAGCAGGGGTCCATTGGGATAGGTTGGGTCTCTTGGGGTAGGTGGAGTAATAAGCGAAAGGTTGGGTGAGCTGGGTTAGGTGAGTTCCCGAGGCATAAGTGAGGTCCAATTGAATATGTGTTTTTTCCATGGGATAGAGGGGATCTTTGGGATAGGAGGGTAATGTGGGATAGCTGGGGTCCAGTGAGTTATGCTTGGGTCCCTTGGGATAGCTGGAATCCTGGGGTTTAGGTTGGGTGCCGTGGGTTAGGTGAGTTCGAAAGGGGTGGATGGGGTCCAGTGGGATAGGTTGACCCAAGCAGTATAGACTATAGAGGACTCCTTTGGGAAAGGTTGGTTGTAGTGGATTATGTGAGGTCCAGTGGGATAGGTTGGATCCCTTGGGATAGCTGGGGCCAGGAGGGATACGTTGGGTCCCGAGGGATAGATTGGATCCCTGGGTTAGGTGGGGTTCTGAGGGAAAAGCTTGATAAGGGGGGGGGGGGTAAGGTGTGTTACCTAGGGTAAAATATTGGACTTAGATTAAATAATCAAATCATCATTAACTTTTTTTGATGAAGAACCCGTCTGAAAGACAAAGGGGTTAAATAAAAATGTTTCTTTGATGGAATTAAATTAATTATAAATGTAGTTCAAGATAGAAATATTTTTTTTTATAATAAAATCAAAAGCTACGTAGTACGTAAATAAGAGATAAAAATTGATATAAATTTTTAATATTGACTTGGATACTCCTTGCTTGACTAATTAAAAGATATTATCAGAAAACATCTTCCTGGAGGTTTTTCTATTTAAAAGATTGTCCTTGGTGTTGATTTACAGAGGCACGCATTCGCTTCTCATAGATAAAAAAACCGAGGATAATAAACAATGAGCAAATAAAAGACTGAAGAATGTTCGGATGTACTTTTCGTGGCGACAAGAATTCAATGTAGTTTTTGGAATTTCATTCATTTTTATTTTTGAAGAATAAAGGAAATGAAATAACGAGTTAAAATTAAGAAATCAAATCTAAAAATGTGTAATCCTTTAGATCAATCCAAATTAGGATAATCTCAACAGCATTTGGAATTATGTACTTACTTTTATCTTTTGTAAAGTGTAAATAAATAAAAAAAGAGATTACGGATGCCTTCTGACAATCATATTCAAATATGAATGATACGAAAGCGTATAACCTTAGTCTCAATTGACGCTGTAAATTACCTCGTAAATTTTTTTTCTTTCGAGCAAGATAATAAATGATATTTTCACATTTTAACACGTAGAAGGTGGGGACTCGGCAATTCAAGGATTTTATGTGAATGACCTATTCTCTACATTTGCATTTCTTCCAATGAAAACGTGAATTTTGAATACAGAAATGAATACACAAATAAATATTCTAAATTGATGCAATTAGGTGAATGTACCGATTTCATTTTCGAAGCGAAAATAAATTTAATTTTTTCAAAAAGCTTACACATTAAAAACATTACAATTTTTATCAATTTAAAAAAATGTTAGAATTACACAATTTTTACGTTACTAACTTTTGATGTTTCATTCTTTACAATTTTGAAATATCGTGATAATTTTTGGAAGAACTTATTACCATAAATATCGTAGAAGAGAGTTTTAAATTTAATGACGGAATTTGAAAAATTCGAAATTGTACGATTCGTGCAGACAAATGATTTTTTGAAAAACAAGAAAAATTTGCCTCAGTCCGTATTTGAATCGGGAAACTAGCAGCAAAATTTTTAGATTATTGAAATTGAACTTAGGATGTTCAAATATGAACTCTCTTAGATTGAAAGTTACACATTCTGCATTTCTTGAGATTCAAAATATTTAAATTAAAAAACCTGATAGAGAATTTTGACGTCTCATACGGAAAATAATTATAATAATAAAATAAACTTAGTATTCTAGTTCAGCATTTTCAACTAATTTAAAATAAGCTATAAGTACTTAAAATTAAAGAATACGCACTTTACTCAAGTTTTAGGTCAAGAACTTTTAAATGAAACAACAAAAATATATTTTTTTCTGCGAATGTTCTACAAAGAAGTTGAATTTTCAACCCAAAAATGTCAAATTTCTACAAGAAGAGATTAACAACAACAAAAACAAATTTTTAACAAAATGGTTGCATTTTCAAACAAATAATTTTTTCAGTTGAGGAAAAAAATTTTTATTATATTGTTTAATTTGTAAGCCAAAAAGATCAATTTTCAACAAAACAGAAGCTTCAACCAAAAAGGATCAGTTTTTAACAAAATTATTAAATTGAAAAACACCTTGCATAACTTGTGGATGACTTCTTATATATTCATTCATTTATTATTATTTCATGAATTTATGATTATACATTTAATGATAACAAAAGGAGCATAGAAAAATCATTAACCCTCCCCAGCCCAAAAAACTTTACATAATTCATCCACGGCCCCTTGAGAAAATACTTAAAATTTTGACAATGAAATTTCTATCCCCCACAAAACTGAATTTCGATCAGCTACAAAATTCTAAAGACCAAAAATTTAAAAACCGACCTTTCAAATAATGAATCGTTGAATCAACTTGTTCTTTCGAATTCTCTCTCAATTTTGTCAAAAGCCACAAAAATCCATTTTCAGTGTTATTTCCGGTAAAGTTGAATTGAAACTCCTCGCACCTCTCTAAGATGCAGAAACATTAGCATGACTGTGAAGTGGAATAAATAAATATATAAGTGAGCTGATAGCCACAATGTGGTTTCTGGTGCAGTCTGGCTCAGCCTGTGGTCTTATTGTTCGCTAATCAAGTACCATTAAGACCGAGTTTCACTCCCCCTCTTCCCCCCTTTTTATTTTTTTTTGTTCCCTTACCTCCTTCACCTTTCCTCTCTCGGGGTGGAGTATGCTTATATTTTATACATGGGTATCCCTGACAGGTTGTGTGAATGTGACTCAAAACGATGAATATGTGGGATACTTACCTGCTCATGGGAAGCCATAATAATAATTCAGTAATGAGCGTGGCGCGTGTTGCAGGTGTTTCGATTCGATGAGAGAAACGATGTTTTCGGCCTCTCCTGTCTTTCCAGTGGACTGTCATCATTTTTCTCTTGAACTTCACATACTAAGACACGTGCCACGTCACGATATTGTCACCACTTCCGGTGGCGAGCTCTTTTCTGTGGTTGCGAATAATTAACCTTATCCGAGAATTGGGATCGTCATTTAAACCCGGAATAATAAAACAGATTCTCGTTTAGGTAAAAAAGATAATTTTTGGAAGCAAATCTTCATGTGGTTTGTAAAATTGATTTTAAGAACTTTTGAGAAACTAATAATGAACTTCATTTTCTTAGTTATTTAGAACAAATTTTTCAAAAATGGAAGTAAGAGGAAGTGAGGGGTAATTATGGCGGGGGAAGTAGAAGCAGCGAGGCAAAATGAGGGGAAGCGAAGTAGGGGAAATTAGGGAGAATTAGAGAGTCTATAGGAAATGAAGGGCAATGAGGATAAGGGAATTAGTAAGGTAAGGGGAAATAAGAGGTAGAGAAGTAGAGGTAGTGAGAGAAAATGAGGGGAGAGGAAGTATGGGAAATGAGGGAAATGAGGGAGAAGTAGGAGAAATGATAGGGGAGTAGGCGTAGTAGGGGAAATTAGGGGAGGGGAAGTAGAGGAAATCAGATAAAATGACGGGGGTGTATGAGAAATTAGGGAGGAAGTAGGAGAAATTATGGGAAATGAGGGTAAGAGAAGTAGAAGAAATGAGTGTAATGAGAGGAAGTAGGGGAAATTATTAGAAATGAGAGTAAGTAGGACATAATACGATAATATTTCAGAAAAATTGTGATAAGGAATACAATAATTCAAATATTTCGTCTTTAAGAGCTTTTAATTATTTGAAATAGAAGTTTTTACTTTTAACTGTTTTAAGCGATTAATTTAGAACCTTTAATTTTGAAAATGCTTAAAATTTATTATTCTTCAATCTATAAATGTGATGGTTAAGAATTCCAAGCATCATTCAATTTTACTATAAGAAATTTCCAAAGGTTCCTACCGTAAACGTTATCAATTTTTAAATGTAACTGGATTTTGATTTCCTGACGTTAAAAATATAAACAATTTAAAAATGCGTTCTTAATTAAATTTTGTTCAAAAGTCTTGGTTGAAAATTTAACTGTTTTTGTTGAAAATTACTCTTTTTGGCTTAAATATTTAAAAGTTTGGTTCGAATTTGGCTTTATCTTGACTAGGAAATCTTTCTTGGTTGACAGTTCAATTTTTTATTGAATATTCGTCCTCTTGGTTTGAAAATACATCTCTTGTGGTAGAAATTTCATCTTTTTTAGTTAGAGCTGCAAATGTTTGGTTGAAAATGAATCTGTTTCTGATTTAAAATTAAAATATTTTTTAGTTGAAGTATCAATAACTATTACATATTTCGTTGGGAATTCATTCTTGTGTGGTTGAAAATTCAATTTAGTGGTTGAAAGTGATACATTTTGTGATAATTTTTTTTTTCAAAATTTTTCTTTTTTAGTTGAAAATTGATCTATTTGGTTCGAAATTTATCTTTTTGACAAAAATTTATGTATTTGTTTGAACATTCATCTTTTTTCGTAGAAAAATTTTTCTTGATTGAAAATTCATGGTTAAAAAAAATTCAACTATTTGGTTAAAAATTTATCTACTTTCTTCAAAATTCAACAATTTCGTTAAAAAGTCATCATTTTGGTTAAAAATTTAACTGTTTGGTTGAGAATTCATCTTTTGGCTCTTAAATTTTAACTATTTTGAAAGAAAATTCAACTATTTAGTTAAGAATTCAACTAATTTGTTTATAATTCAACAATTTCGTTAAAGAGTCATCCTTTTTGGTTAAAAATTAAACTGTTTTGTAGGATATCCGTATTTTCTTCTCGAAAATTCAACAATTTTGTAGAAAATTTAACTATTGGGATGAAATTGTATGTATTTTATTGTAAATTCGTTTTTTTTGTGTAGAAAATCTGGGTTAAAAATGCAAAAGTTTGGTTGAAAATTAATCTGTTTTAGTTGAGAATCAAATATTTTGTTGAATATTCGTTTTTCTTGTTTAACTCAAACTGCTTTTTATTTTTAAGTAAAATCTTTTTTAGTTGAAATATCAATAACTATTACATGTTTCATTGGGAATTCATTCTTTTGTGGTTGACAATTCAATTAAGTGGTTGAATGTGATAAATTTTGTGATAATTTTTTTTTTCAACATTTTTCTTTTTTAGTTGAAAATTGATCAATTTGGTTCAAAATTGATCTTTTTTGACAAAAATTTATGTATTTATTTGAACATTCATCTTTTTGCGTAGAAAAATTTTTCTTCTTGGTTGAAAATTCATGGTTAAAAAAAATTCGACTATTTCGTTAAAAATTTATCTACTTTGTTAAAAATTCAACAATTTCGTTAAAAAGTCATCATTTTGGTTGAAAATTCAACTGTTTGGTTGAGAATTCATCTTTTTGCTTTTAAATGTCAACTATTTTGAAAGAAAATTCAACTATTTGGTTAAAAATTCAACTAATTTGTTTATAATTCAACAATTTTGTACTATTGTAGAAAATTTGTTTTTTCATTGAAAATAATTCTCTTAAATGAAAATGTAACTAATACATTTTTGGTTCAGAATTTACTTTTCCAGTTCAAAGATTAAACTATTTAGTTGAAAAAATTTAGAAAGGAAAAAAACATAAACTAAAAATTATTCAAATAGAATTTGGACTAGCATCATATCTATTGTTCAAACTGTTTAGTTGAAAATGTATGTGATTTGTTAAAAATTCGTCTTTTTGGTAGAGAATCAATATTCTGTGATGAAAATTCATCTTTTTGTTCGAAAATTTAAATATTTGGTTGAGGATTCAACTATTTTATGAAAAGTCGTATTTTTTGGTTAAACTCATTATTTTTTATTTAAAAAGAAAATCATTTCTTGGTTAAAATATCAACTATTGCATTTTTGATTAAGAATTCATCTTTTTTCGTTGACAATTCAAGAACTTGGATGAAATTGGCGGACATGTTATTTCAGCCAATTAGCGATGAAGAAGTTGAAAAGTATTTTTTAAGGGAAAGTAAAGAAATGGTAGCAGTAGCGGACAATTTTGAGAAAATATGACACTATTTTCTTAAAATCGCGAGTGTTTCCACTTTGTATTTATAATTATATACATTAGTTATTTTTTTCAATAATAATTTTTCGAGCTGTAAAAGGGAAGGGAAAAGTTCTGTCGCGCCCTATCCCTTTCCTAGCGTTATGATTTCTTTACGAAAATTGTCAGAATTATTTTATTTGAAAATTTATGATCAAAAAGTATTTTCTATTCATGCGTCAACTTTGATTTATGTCGATGAAAAAAGTTTTTCTGTTTGAAACAGATGATCAAATATTATAATATGAGCATAACTTCCCTAATCTTCAATAAAGTGTATTAATATTATAGATCAATCGATTTTCCTCAAATCAAGGAATATTTTCCGTTCTTGCATCAATTTTGAATTATGTTAGTGAAAAAAGCTTTACTATAAAAAACCGTGTTTTCAAATACTATGCATTACCATAGCTTCGTTACTCTTCAATACAATGTATCAATTTTATAGGTCAATCGATTCGTCTCGAACCAAGGAATCTTTTATATTCTTGCATCAACTTTGAATTATGTTCAAGAAAAAAGTTTCACTATAAAAACCCGTATTTCCAAATATTATTTTATCATATAATAAAATGTATTAATATTATAGGTCAATCGATTTGTCTCGAATCAACACATCTTTTCTTTTATTGCATAAACTTTGAATTATATTAATGGAAAAAGTTTTACGATGAAAAACAGATTTTCAAAATATATAAATTACCATAACTTCCCTACTGTTTGATAAAATGTATTAATATTATAGGTCAATCGATTTGCCTCGGATCAAGGAATCTTTTATATTGTCGCATCAACTTTGAAATATGCTAATCAAAAAAGTTTTACTATAACAAACCAGATTTTTAAAATATTATTGAGTGCTAAAAAAATGCAATAAATATTTTTCGAAATTCTTCGCTCCGTTTCAAGATATTAGTGGTGAAAATAAGCCCTCCTTTCATCAATTTATCTGCAACCGTTTTCAAGTTATCGTGTTCACAAAAAAGTATGACATCCACAAACACACACACACATCCAGACTATTGCTTAGAACATTCTATTAGACATTTTTAAATTGAGGAAGGCTTAATTAAATGAATTTCAAAAGTTTGGAAAATGTTACCATTACAAAGCTTCCTCTATGAGGAAGCAAAAAGTGTAAAATAGTGTAAATGATATGGTGAGTCCGAGGCCTGTAATTGAAGTTTGGCTTGATTCGAAAGAAAATGTTCAATTCATCCATCACAAATTGATGACACTGTTTTTTAAAATTTTAATTAAAAATTGCAATTAATAATTCATGGTGCGGTGGATGACACTGGCCAACGCCTACGACCATCGCTATCACTTTTCCAGGAAAGTGAATCGATACAACGCAGCACGAGCAGGCACACTGTTCCGGTTGGGTCGCAGTTACTAATCGAACAAATCCTCGATGAACCTCTAATTATTACGTTCGACCAGTGGCAGCATGTAATTCAAGCGGAGGGAGAACATATGGTGGTCATCCGTGATTTTACAGCTATACTTTGTCGCTGCTTAATCTGTTGAACGTGGGGGTGAGCAGGGAATAGGAATCGGTGGGTATTGTGTTGGCTTGCAACATGCAATTTAGGTACAATAGCCGGTGCTGTCGATACTTGCCTCACACCCCCTATTGTAGGGCTCACAATGAGCCAACAATGCGCTAACTCTTTGCCACTGAATTTTATCTTGAAATATTTATGCGCCCCAGACCCTGCCCCCGGCTTTCCTTCTTTTCCCTGGCCTAAATCCCCAGAAAGCGAAACGTCGACCTTCCTTTCCATTAATTATCCTCCTTTTTTCATTGCCGCGAGGTAATTTCACTTTTTTCTCATATTATCTATGCGGAAATGGAACTTTGATTGCTCAGATTCAATATTTAAAGACAAATTTAGACAAAATGTCTCCCATTTCTTTAGAATCGGCTTTAAATCAATTTCAAGAAAAATAATCTAATATTATTTTAATACATTATATTGTAGAAATATGTCGTATTCAATAAAATAATGTTGAGGAGCGTCCACTTATTACGTGATGATATTTTCAGTGATTTTTTAATCATCCCTCAGTCTTGTGAAAATTTGTGACATTTTGGTGACCCCCCCCCCCCCAGGATCGCGGGTGATACTGAAGCTGACCCCCATCTTATTTTTAAATACGAAATATAAAAGATTTATTTTTATTATTATTATACCATTAAGTCATTTCCCTTTCGGGGTAGGCGTGATTTGCTCGGTTGGAAAATAATAGTCTGTAGATGGATATATAGGCATAAGGTAGATAGGTATATAGGTGTAAGGTATAGATATTTTAGATTGCTCTAGAATTCTTGTGTTATTTATTTAGATAACACGTTCGTTCCGCAACACTGCTCCGACCCAGGTTGTTGGTCAATCTCTCTAGCGATCACCCCAAGTGAAGAGCCTCACAAAATTGTTATGTGTGGTTCCCCACTTGGGCTCATTAGTATCCAAAGTCTTTGTTTCAGGCGTCATTCACTCAATTGTCACTCTGTTTACAAACTATTTGCCGCCACACGTGTCTGTCCTGGCATACTACTCTAGCTTCCTTCATGTCCATGCATTTTTTTATGCAAACTCTCGCGTTTCCATGGCTTGTTAGGTCTCTTCGGATTAATGTCTCATTCACAGATTCTAACCATTCTTTCGGTGGTCTACCTCTGGGCATTCTGCCATTTACTTTACCTTTATACACTTGTTTGGTCAGTCGTTCATCTTTCATTCTTTCAAGATGTCCAAACCATCTTAACTGATTTCTTTCCCATATGTCAACTAGTGTCTTTCCTGTACCACATTCTTTCCAATCACGTTCATTTTACTCTTGTCGTTTTCTTGACATGTCCATGTCTCGCTACCGTATAGTACAGTCGGTACAAATATAGAATTATGTATGGTCATTTTAGTTCTTTTTGATATGTTTTTATTTGTTAGGATGGACCCTGCCCTACCGATAACCTCCTTACCCTTATTTATGCGCCCATCTAACTCCCCATATATTTTTCCGCCGCTAGTTAATAGGCTACCCAGATATACGTACTCGTCAACTTGTTCTAATCTCTGATCATTTAGTTAGGACAATGTTGCACATTATTTTCTCACTTTTTCCTTCAAACACCTTTGTTTTGTTTACGTTAATTTTCAGGCCCATGTTCTTCATGCTTTTATTCAGTTTATTGAACATTCTTTGCAAGTCGTCGATTGATTCTGCCATAAAAATCTTGTTATCTGCGTAAGCTAACCCACGTACCTTCACTGTTTCGGGATCTACACCCTCTAAGTCGAAGAGAGCCATTCTTAGATACTTATCCATGAATATGATAAATAGCCATGAGGACAAAGTAATTTTATATAACCGTCAATCGAACTATGAATAATGAGTTAACACTATATACGTGTATGAAAATTAGGGTAGTCCAAACATTCGACTTTCGACTTTTGGTAATCGATCCACCCCCCACCTCCCCCCTCAATTTGTTAATTTACTCGAAAAAAGAAATTCCATATCAGAAATGTTGCTAAACTTTAATTTACAAAAGATTAATAACAAGTAGGGGTCATGCGCATAATACGATACACGTTTTTCTTCTGTTTATATCGTGGTATCCCTTTTGGCTTCAAGGCAATTTCATTCTCGTCTTCATTTAAACAAATGAAAAACGTGTGATGTATTATGTGCAGGACCATGTACTGTCTAACGGGGTAATTTTGGACATGGGGGGTAAATTCGGAAATTCTTAAATTGAAAGTTTAAATTACTAAAGGTGGTTTCAACCAGAATCTAGAACCAGTTAAGGCTTAAATTGATTCCAGATTCTGGTTAAAACCACCTTAAGTCCGAAATTACCCCGTTTGACGATATTTCTTGTTCCCATTTTTTCGAAAATCGAGCTTTTCCCATTTAAACCCCCGTAATAATATCAAAAGCCCAGGGGCACAAGTTAATGTTGACCCATTTGAAAAAGTATATGGAATTTCTTTTTCTGGAAAACGAACCATTTGAGGGGGATCGATCACTAAAAATCGAAAGTCGAATTTTGTAGCGAAAAAATTTGGGCCATCCCAATGAGAAAACCTTAAATTAAATTCTCTAGACATTTTTTCATTTGGGAAAATTGATGTAATTTAAAGGTTGACTTATACGGCAGATTAACTTAGCAGATTATAGGCCATCCATAAACACTTTTCCCCTTTTTTAAAGAATTCTCTTATGTTTCCTGTTCTTAAGAAACTTCCACTTTTTCCCGTTTTATCGCTTAAATTTGAACTGAATTAATTAATAGAATCCAATAAGAAAATCCCACTGAGGAGTAAGCGAACAAAACGTGATAAATCCATTTTTTGAAAAAATTTAGTCAATGATTGTTTCTGTGTGTTTGGAATATCATCAATCCGATTATCAAAATTAAGCTGGCGAAAAAAATTTGTTTCTTCTCGCTTTTAACGTTTGTCCGTCAAATAAAATGAATTTTAAATTTTAATTTCCGAATAAAAATTCATTACGTAATAAGTGAAACTTGTTAAACATGTAAACTTCTTTTTAAACTCATAAATGCTTTTCAATATTTCTTTTAAGATGTACATCATTTCACAAAACTTTAAAATTTTATTTTTAAAATCGAAAATATAGTAATTATGTGTAAAATTCTTTTCTTATTCGATATTTAAAAAATAAATTGTAACTTTAGAACATGAATAATGAGTGAAATATGCCTTTCCTAAACCAAAAGTGAATAAATCTATTTTGATGTGGGTAATAACATCAAAACAGTACTGAATTGAAAAAAATTTGCATTTAATTTATTGAAGGATCTGACAGATTACAATAGCCCAATTCAAACTTCATTTTTATCAATGGATGTCAAACTACAATATATCCTTAAATATTGAGAAATTAACTCAAGTGGATTTATCAAGTCCTGTTCGCTTACCCTTCAACTATTCTTGGCAAAAAGTGTTTCCGTTCTTTTTTCAGAATTAATTCTTTTTCTGATTGAAAATTGATCTTTTCTGGTTGAAAATTTATGTACTTTTTTTAAAATTCCTCTTTTTGGTGGAAAATCAATCTGCTTGGTTGAAAATTTATCGTTTTTGGTTAAAAATGCAACTGGTTGGTTGAAAATTAATCAGTTTTGGTTGAGGATTCAACTATTCTGTTAAGAATTGTTCTCCATTAAGAACTTATTTTTTCGCTTGAAAAATCAACTACTTGGTTTAACGGTTAAACCAAGTAGTTAACCCCTTCACAGTCAGGCGAAAAAGAACATACCGTACCAAAAATGTTTTCGACAAAAAATACTTTAGAATCACGTGATTTCGGCAGATTTAATGTTTTTGGGCTCGTTGAATCCAAATCTGAAGTTGGATTTTTAAAATTCAAAATGGCGGATCCAATATGGCGGGCATGAAATAGTAAACATATTTGGATCTGGATAAAATTGATGTTAGTTAGGTTTTTGGGGTCACTGAATTCAAATCTGATGTTAGGTTTTCAAAATTCAAAATGGATTATCCAATATGGCCAACATGAAATATTGAAAATGTTTGGATCTGGATAAAATTCGTGTTACATAGGCTTCTGAGGTCGCTGATTAAAATTCTGATGTTGGAGTTTTTTAATTCAAAATGGCGGATACAATATGGCGGACATGAATTATTAAAAGTGATCAAACCTTGAGAAACTTGGCGATACTTAGGTTTTTGGGGTCGATGCATCGAAACCTGGTGTCAGATTTTCAAAATTCAGAATTACGGATCCAATATGGCGGGCATGAATTATTAAAAATTTTCGGATATTAATTAAATTGGTGATACGTAAGCTTTTGGGATCGCTAAATCGAAATTATGAGTATGAAATTATGAAATTGAGTATGTTTACAAAAAATATTTAAAAACCCCTAAAAAATACCAACTGAAATTAAAAAAAAAAAATAAGTCAATAACCGCCACGCCCTTGTTTCGTGACTCTGCGTTCGGCTGTGAGACGAATAAGAAATATTCACTCTGTAACATACCCTAATACTACTATTTTTATAATTTGTTTACTTTTTGCATTTTGAAAATTCATCACCTGATTTCAATTCAGCGACTCCAAAAACATGAGTAATAAAAATAAATGAAATAAAGTAAAAATAAATAATTGTATTTTGAGATGCCCACATATGTGTCATGATGCAAAAGTGGCACGACATTTTTTTGCCCATATATGTGTCACTGACAGTGTAGGGGTTAAAGTTGAACTACTGCGTAAAAAATGCATTGTTTTTTTGTTGCAAATTCGTTTATTTTTGTTAAAAATTCATTTTTATCATCTGAAAATGTAGCTTTTCCATTTTTGGTTAAAAAATTTTCCTTTATAAGTGCAACATTTAAAAAAGTTTTTTAATAAAACCAAAAATTTTCTAACTTAAAAATTTTGAAAGTTCCAAGTGTTCTGATCAGAGTTCTGCCCCCCCCCCCCTCTCCCGCCAGGCTCTTGAAAGAGTTCTACCAAAAAGTCTTCTGAAACTTTTCAATCAAGTCTAATTTAAAAGAACTACAGCAGTTTATTTTTGGATATTAAAATGTTGAGTTTTGAGAGTTATCAATAGAGTTATGCCTCCCCCCCCCCCCCCTCATAAAATATTTATACCAAAAAGTTTCGTGACACTTATCGATCAAGTCAAAATTCAAAGAACTACAGCACGTTAGACTCAGAAAAAAGTTTGGTTGATTCAACAAAAATTTGGTTGGATCAAACAAATAAATACATTGCTATATGGTCAATCAAATGCTTGGTTGATTCAACCACATTTTTTGGTTGATAAAGTTTGGTTGTTTGTAATAAATATTTTTGTTCATTGTAATGAATATTTTGGTTAATCCAACCAAATATTTTGGTTGATCCAAACAAATATTTCGGTTGGTTCGTTCAAATAAATAATTATTTGGAATTGACCAAATTAATTCGTCGTGTTTCTTAAGAATAACCAAAGGTTTATTTGCGCTGACCAAATTTTTTAGTTTCAACAAACAAAATTGGTTGAACAAACTTTTTTGTTGAATCAACTCAATCTTTTCTCTGAGTGTAAAGTGAACTGCAAACAGTTTCATAACACTTTTCTTTTTTTTGAGTTTTGACTTGATCGAAAAGTGTCGCAAGACCTTTTAGTAGAACTCTTTCGGGGGGAGGGCAGAACTTTAATCTGAACTCTTGGAACTCAAAATTCAAATTGGATTCACTTTAACATGCTGTAGTTATTCACATGTTGACTTAATCGAAAACTTTCACAAGACTTTTGGGTAGAACTCTTCTAGAGGCGGAGGGGGGGGCAGAACACTGGAATCTCAAAATTTTTAATTTAAAAATTTTAAGATACCAGAGTTCTGTCCCCCTCCTCTACTAATTTTCAGATGATGCCCGAATATTTTAAGTGGAAAATAAAAAAAATCGATTGAGCCCTTTTTTTGAAAATTCAAATTTTGATTTTTAAAGATTTTTTTTTGTGATACAAAATTTTAATTATGTGTACGCTGTAAAACATCAAATATGTAGTAAAAAAGTTCCTATAAAACGTTGTGTCAAACGGAAACCGGGTCTTATATAAAGGTTTTTATAGTGCAAATAGAGGTTTTTTGTCCCTAAGGTTATTGAAAATTCTTACTCAACAAAAACTCTCTGCAGGATTCAGTTATTTGACATTGCCCAGATATTTTGAGCTAAAAAGGGAACAAATCAATCAAATCATTTTTTTGAAAATTCAAATTTTGAGTTTTCGGAATGTTTTTTTTTTGTGATAACAATTTTTAATTATATGTGCGCTTTTAGACATAAAATATTTAGTAAAAAAGTTCTTATAAACTTTTGTGTCAAACGAAAGCTGGGACTTCTGTAGAGGTTTTTGTAGCGCAAATAGGGCTGCAAAAACCTCTATAGAAGACCCAGTTTTTGTTTGACACAAAAGTTTATAAGAACTTTCTATGTGTGAAAGCGTACATAAAATAAAAAAATTTTATCAGAAAAAGCATCTCGAAAAATCGAAATTTGAGTTTTAAAAAAAGGGTTGGTTGAGGCTCACCGTGATGCAGGAACTTTAAAACTATGCTAAATCTACTCGGAACTCAAAAAAAATGTTCAAGTTTGCAAAAGTCGAAGAGAGTGTGTATAAGAGGTACCGAGAATTCTAAAGAAATTTATTTTTTAATAGTGGGGGTACAACTTTACAGGGATATCTATTAACCATAAAACCACCCAAGTTTAAAATTCGAATGAAAAATTGCCGAATATAATTTATTGAACTTCTCTCATTCTTCCTTTTATGATTTAGGGCATATTTTTATAGGGGATTTCCTTTTCGGAATTCCGGAACATCACAGGTGGATTCGCAAGAAACGGGACTGTGGGAATGAGGTACCACAAGATGAGGGCTAAACTAAATCTTAAAGAGCAGATAACAGGTACCGGATGTCCAGGATTACGTCTATCTGTCAATTGGCCATGCCGATTTTCGAAGGTTTTACGGTCTGTCCGATCCTGAAACCGAACTCTTACATCAGCGGTCATCTTAAAAAAGGGCAAAAAGGCCGGTTCATTTCAAGCAGGGTCGACGACTCCGGAAAAATCGCGCTCAATGGGCCCCGACCTCCGATCAATTTCGAGCGGAACTCCATTCTTATTTTAGTATATGTTATATGAACTATTAAATGCCGGAAAATCAGCGATAAATGACCATCGCTATACCGAGCTACGAAAAATCGGAAACCTATCGAAGATGATTTCGAACCAAGAAAAACTAAAATTAACGATCGGACAGTTTAACTCAGTTTCGCTTAACAGGATACATCTATCCGAGCGGAAAAGAAATGTTATGGGAAAGTTTCTGCTCGAATATAATCTTACGAATTTTCAAAATCAATTCTGAATTTCAAGATTTTAATTTGTAATTCTTCATGTTTGCAGATTGTGTATTATAACTTTTGTCGATATTGTATTTTATAATTGACACACCATTATGTCATATTCTTATAGAAAAATGTGTAACAAGTAAGATAAAATTATTATTTTCCTTTAAAATGAGTTCAAAAGAAATTTAATTAAATGATGTAAAATGATGATAATAAGATAATTCGTTATATGTATGAAAATACTATGCATGCATCTTCAAGCCATTGATAAAATAAAAACAACGAAAAATCGATAAAACTGACAAAACCCAAATATGTCCGATTTTTAATTTTTTTTGGAAAATTTGTTGACTAAAGAGGTAGAACTTAGGCTAGTGTGCGTGTTCCGAATCGAAAATGATTTTTTGTTGCCTTCTTTCATAAAATTGTCTTCAACATTAATTTTTTTCCTTTGCATGGAAATGCTCTATCATTGATTTTAAAACCATTAATTTTGCACATCAGACTACAATATGTAAATTCAAAAAAGCAAAATTTGCAAATTATTCATTTTTAATGACTTAATTTCAAGATTCTAATTTAGGAATACTTCAATTTTAAACAAAGTCTGGATTTTTTTCATTTTAAACGCTTTTATTTTGAATTCATTAATTTTAAAATTCATTGAATTCATTAATTTTGTTCAGCATGCCGAGAACATCATTTTTTGAAAGTTTCAGCCAATTTCACGGAGACATTTTTTTCCATTGGTTTTGTGCTCATGGTCTTTGAAGTCTCTAATTTTGAATGGTGAAGATAACAGTGAATTTTTTTTGTACAGAAATTTCTTTTTTTTTTAGTTTAGAAAAATCTATTCAATCACTTTCAATTACAATACTAAAGGATATGATATTTATCCCTAATATATTTATCACCTTTAAAATTTCTGTAATTTTAATTAAAAATTAGTTTTGAATGGGCAATTCTAAAACAGTTTAATTTTTGAAACCTTGAAATTAAAAGCCTTGATAGGCAGTTGTAAACTAAGTAATTTTAGATTTTAATATTCTAAATTATTTGGTTTGAATCGAAGTCAGTTTTAAATTTTAATAATTGAAGATTTAAATATTTCAAATTGTTTAGTTTCAATTTAATACGTGCAAAATTGTCTGGTTTTTTAATTTCTTCAAAATCGTAGAATATTAAATAGAAAGACTTGATAGTTGAAGAATTTTCAGTTTGAAGAATTCGTCATCAAACAATTTTAAATTAAATGCTTTTAGAATAAATTTAAAATCATAAAAAATTAGGACAATAACTTCTCAAATTCATGCCTTAAAAATGAGATAATTTTAGAACTAGGCATTGAAGGAAACTGTATTATTTTGCATTGGAAAATGATCCAAGATATTGAATATTTGAAACTTGTATTACTTTCTTTAATATTTAACTATAAATGCAATATCTTAAAAATGTCTCCGATTTTTAGTTGAAGATTTTAAAAGATTGAATAATTTAAAACTGCAAAATTTCAAGAAATAATAATAATTTTAAACGAAGTGCTAAAAATTAAACGACTTAAAATTATAAAGTTAAAAATTTTGTTGTTTAAAATCAAAATAGATCAATGCTTAATTCTCAATTTTGCCCTTTCGTAAATTTTAATTTTGATATTAAAATTAGAATAGATGAATTTTGAGAAGTACAATTAAAAACTTAAAATTTTTTATTTTAAAATGATTTAAGTTTACTTGGATCAATTTATTGAAATTTAGAAGGGTGTGAATATAAAAAAAATTTAATATCGCAATAATTCTCGGTGACTAATTTTTTTCAGTTTTAAATAAAGTTCGGATTCATTTAATCTTTAAGGTTCCTTAGTAGAAATTTCTTCATTTTGAATGTTTCCCATTGAACATTACTTTTCATTTTAAAGTTTTTTTTCAGAATCATTCAATTTTAAAGGTTTAGAATTGAAAATTTTTCATTTTAAACAGTAAAAATTACGGTGAATTTATTTTTTTGGCCTTAAAAAAAATGTGTTTCATCAATTTTAATTTTGAATAAAAGTTTGTTGTGTGATAACAATTGAAAATTCTTGACACAATTTTAAAATTTTAATCGCTTCAAATTAAAAATGATTTAAATTCAAAAATTTCCATTTGCAATTATTCAATTTTGAATACTTTTAATGAGAAATAATACAATTTCATGTTTCTTTGGATTTTAAATCATCCAATTCTCAAAATTATAATTTTAAAATATTCAATTTTTATCGTTTTGAAATTATTCTATTTTCGAAATTTCATTCTGAAATCATTCAATTTCTATATTCTTCAATTAAAAATGAAATTATTCAATTTTGAACGCTTTCAATTAAAAACGATAATAATTTAAACTCCTTTCTGATGAAATTGTCCAATTTTCAAAATTTCAGTCTGAAATTTCTCAATTTTGGGAGCTTGTGATTTAATATATTTCAATTTTGAACCCTTTCAAATTTATCAATTTCGAATACTCTAATTTAGAAATTATACAAGTTCAATTCCTTATTTCATTCCATTTGAAATATTGTCCCTTTTCAAAATTTTACTTCATGTAGAATTGTTTGATTGGGAAAGTTTTCAATTCAAAAATGATTTTTTTTAAATTTCAAACGCTTTCAATTCGCAATTAATTATTGTTTTAATTTTTAAATTGTTTATACTTTTAATGTTAGGAAAACATCATCTAGATACGTGAACGCATTTTGTGTGCTTGCATTTTCTGCTAATTTGAAATAGAATCTTGAAATCAAAGAAAATAGATTAACGTTTTCAAATTTTGTATTTTTCAGACGGTGCTGGAGGACAAGACTTTACAAGACTTTTTCCACGATATAAATTATGTTGGAGCGTCAGGATTTTTTTTAACTTTTGAAACCGGCTCTTCGAGAAGCTTTCGTCTTTTGGGTGTCCAATCTGGCAATACAGGTACCGTTGGCATTGGAACTTTCTCCTTATTGGTTACAATACGACGTTTTTTAGTCACTTTCTTTTTTTTGACTTTTCCAGATTTTCTTCGAGGGGTCTTTTTCAAGGAATCTAGATCATATCTGAAGGAATTGGATTGATGAGTTTCTTCATGCATTCATCTTAAATTATCTATAAATGCTAACTCAATTTTAAATTACAAAATTGTAAATAATTAATAAGTCCTTTTTTACAGTTAGAGCCTATGACCTATAAACCTATTAAATTGAACTGTAAATCTCTAAATATAATTAGAAATGATATTGAACAATAACCTAACATTTGAATTTTTCAAATAATAACCTATATTTGTTTATATTTTTTGCCAAAATTCCATAATCTATTCCACGTCGAAGAGCTGCACTGATTTGCCGTTTGATTCCTTTGCCAGGTGTAAAACCGTATTTAGCATGTAAGCGATTAGCAATTTCGTTTTTGGTCAATCCTACTTCGGGCTTCTCCGATTTGAGCAGGTCGTAAACGAGGACTGATTTTCGCACCATTCTTCTTTCGAGACTCTCTAAGTGTCTAATTTAATTTTTACTCGTTATTATCTTGGGAATAAACATGTCTAAAAAATATAACTCGGCGATACGTCGGAAACCAAAATGAATTTAGCAGGCTAGAACTGACATCATAGAACTGATCCGAAGTTGGAGTCAGTTGGAGAGGCAAAATTGAAAATAAAACGAGAAATAAAATGAAAGGGTTAACCTGAAGTTAGATCCAAAATCAGTATCGTTATTTTTTTATTTCTCTTGGAAACTTGAATTAAGTTAAGCTTGACTTGAATTATAAGTTCTGATTCTTTTAAAGATATTTCAGTTTTATTTTCAGTTTGGAATCTCAAAATTCTGGATCATTTAATCTTCTGGGAGTTTTCGCATTATTTTTAATTTTTTGAATGGCATCATAACTTTAATTTGACCACCTGTTTTAAATCAGTTTTATAACAAATAATTTAGAAAATAATTTTTTATTATAATTCTTTATTATGAAATAAATCCCAATTAATTTGTAAACATTCATTCGTAATCGTTTTTCATTTTCTTATTCTAAATCCACCATTTACTTTGTTGGAACACATACTTATTCATCTTTGCTTGATTAGCATTTTCTAAAAGTGTAGTTATAAATAACTGTTATTGAGCGTTGGTATGGGTTGTTTTATAAGATACAGTTGCTGAGAGTTGTAATTAATCCCTGTCAGGGGTTGTAATTTAAGGTTGCTAATAGTTGTTACTGAACGTTGCGAAGTTGTTGTTCACCATACCTAAGGATTCACTGTTAAAAAAATCTGATCGAAATTTAATATACATGTGAGTAAAGTAATTTGCATATTTGATGCCTTCACATCTTGTCAGATATTAAAAAATAAAGTAATGACCTTAAATTCGTCGACTAAATTCCTACTTACAATTAAAGTGCAACGTACCAGTAGAATTTTTTCTAAAATTCGCTGTGAATGCTAGAATTTTAACGTGAGTACAGGTTCTTGGGGGTTAGGTTTCTTAATTATTTGTTTAATTGAACTTTTCTCTTAGAAACCAGTGTAATTTATATTTATCTAGGAGAAAATATTATGTTTGATTATTTATAATTGAAAATTGCTGCAAAAATTGTTTTTAATCATAGTCTCTTAATGGCGATTTCGTATACCTAGGTTTTAGATTCAATATACAAATGCATATTAAATGCATATTAAAATTGCAAACATTTTCAACAGTGTTGTTATTGATCGCTAATAAGAGTTTTTATTGACTGTTACTAGAGGTTGTTGTATGGTACTGCTGTGGGTAGTAATTGACCTTGAGTGGGGTTGTTTTGTTATCAGATGTTGCTAAGATGTTACTGAGCGTTATCAAGTATTGTTAGGTGTTTTTCCATGAGATTTTATCAAGCGTTTGTAAGATTTATTATTGGCGGTACTAACGTTTGTTATATGGTGCTGCTGCGGGTTGTAATTCGCCGTGATTTGGTTTGTTTCTTTATTAAATGTTGCTTTGTTTCTCAGATGTTATTGAGCATAAATGACCATTATAAGGGGTTGTTTTATGAGACTAATAGCTGAAGGTTTATACTTAGTATGTACAGGGATTTTCATTTACCGTTGCTAACAATTTTTTTTAAACGTAGCAAAAATTGTTGTTTATCCTAGCTAGGGATTGTTGTTGAGCTTTGAAACGAATTATTATTGACCGTTACTAGAGGTTTTGTATGGTGCCGCTGAGGGTTGCAATTCCCTGAGATTGGGGTTATTTCGTAATTAAATGTTGCTAACATGTTATTAGTATTATTTTGCATTGTTAGGGTTGCACTTAATCTTGATAGGGATTTTTATTTACCGTTGCTAATAGTTCTTATTGAAAGATGATAAGTTTCTCTTTATTCTAACTAGAGATTTTTGTTTAACTTTCATAGGAATTGTTATTCACCGTTTCTAACGATTGTTCTATGGTGCTGCTGTTGGTTGGAATTTACCTTGATTGGGGTTGTTTCATTATTAAATGTTGCTAAGATGCTTTTGAGCATTGTTAGAAGTTGTTTTATGAGATTCACAGTTTTTGAAGGTTAAAATTAATCTTGATAAGAATTTTTATTTACCGTTGCTAATAATTTTAATTGAGCGTTGCTAAGTTGTTGTTTTTTTAGCTAGGCTTGTTGTTAAACTTCAATAAGAATTGTTATTGACTGTTACTGACGGTTGTTGCATGGTGCTGCTGACGCACAGTGTAGCCAAAAGCACTTTTTGTGGACAAAAGTCTGTCTACAACCCAATTTTCAATGGATTTTGACGTTTTTTTTTAAATGACCGTAAAGCTTTGGGGTATATCGGGCCGCCCGGTGCGAGAATTTCGATTTGGCTAAACCAACATTATTTATTTAACAACAAAATAAACAATATTTTTATCCTAACTTTTCAGATGTACCTTTTTTTGTAAGATCTGCGAATTGACTAAAAAAGAGCTTAAGTCAGTGTGATTACTATCTAGCAATAGTTCTTAGTAGGTTAGAGTGAGAAAAAAAATTGTTTATGATGTTTTAAATAAATTAATGAACAAAAGCCATTTTTTGTGATTCGCAATGATTAGTTGTTTGAAATTCACAGTTTTTATATATAATATGAGAGAAATGCATGCCTCATTATGATTATTTAAAAATAGCTGCTGCTTGGCGTCATTATTCAAACAATTTTTATAAACAAATTTTCGTATGTTTTCGTATGTCACAATGAATAGGCTCCATTTTTTTTTTGCAGAATCGACCAAAAATGTCTTGCCAATGACTTCTTGCTGTCATTTTTTTTAAATTAACAATAACTCGTAATTATTTAAACAATATTTATAAACAAATTCACATTTTTAACATTATTCCACGAATAGGGACAATTTTTTTGGCGAAACCCACTAAAAATGTATCGTTAGTGACTCCTAGCTGTAGATTTGTTCAAATTGAGGAAAAATATTAATTTTTTAAACAATTTTTATAAATAAATGCGCATTCTGACCATTTTTCCGAGAATAGGCTCGTTTTTCTTTACGAAATAAACTAAAAATGTATTTCCAATAACTCGTTGCTATCATACTTTACCAACAGATAAGAGAAGTTAATCATTTAAACAATTTTTATAAACAAATGTACATTTTGGTCACTTTTGCAGGAATAGCCTTATTTTTTTCGTGGAGTAAGCTACAAATGTCTTACCAATGACTCCTCATTGCCATGTTTGTGCAATCAACAAGAACTGTTCGTTATTTAAACAATATTTATGTAGAAATGCACAGTTTGACCACTTTTCCATGAAAATTATTAATTTTCTTTGCGGAATCAACAAAAAATGTCTTGCCAATTATTCCTTCTTGTCACATTTTCTTAATTAGGAAAAAGTGTTAATTGTTTAAACAATATTTATAAACAAATTCACAGTTTGACCATTTTTCAATGATAATTTTTTTTTTGCAGGGTGAGCTAAAAAACCAAGGTCATTACATGTATTAATCAAGGGTGTAATGGGTTTTTAGTTATAGTGTTATCAAATTATGTATTTATTGGGAATCGTATCTTGACAACAACTCCGCAAAAAAAATTATCATTGGAAAATGGTCAAACTGTGAATTTGTTTATGAATATTGTTTAAACAATCGACACTTTTTCCTAATTAAGAAAATGTGTTTAATGGAAAAATGGTCAAACTGCGCATTTCTACATAAATATTGTTTAAATAATAAACAGTTCTTGTTAATTGAACAAACAAGGCAAGAAGAAGTCAGTAAGACATTTCTAGCTTACTCCACCAAAAAAATAAGGCTATTCCTGCAAAAGTGACAAAAATGTACATTTGTTTATAAAAATTGTTTAAATGATTAACTTCTCTTATCCGTTGGTAATGTTTCATAGCAAAGAGTTATTGGAAATACATTTTTAGTTGATTTCGTAAAGAAAAACGAGCCTATTCTCGGAAAAATGGTCAGAATGTACGTTTATTTATAAAAATTGTTTAAAAAATTAATATTTTTGATCAATTTGAACAAAACTACAGCTAGGAGTCACTAACGATACATTTTTAGTGGGTTCCGCCAAAAAAATTGTCCCTATTCGTGGAATAATGTTAAAAATGTGAATTTGTTTATAAATATTGTTGAAATAATTACCAGTTGTTGTTAATTTTGAAAAAATGACAGCAAGAAATCATTGGAAAGACATTTTTGGTCGATTCTGCAAAAAAATGGAGCCTATTCATTGTGACATACGAAAACTGTGTATTTGTTTATAAAAATTGTTTGAATAATGACGCCAAGCAGCAGATATTTTTAAATAATCATAATGAGGCATACATTTCTCTCATACTATATATAAAAACTGTGAATTTCAGAAGACTAATCATTGCGAATCACAAAAAATGGCTTTTGTTCATTAATTTGTTTAAAACGTTATAAACCATTTTTTTTCTCACTCTAACCTACTAAAAACTATTGCTAGATAGTAATTAGACTGACTTGAGCTCTTCTTCAGTCAATTCGCAGATCTTACAAAAAAAGGTAATCTGAAAAGTTAGGATAAAAATATTGTTTAATTTGTTGTTAAATAAAAAATTTTGGTTTAGCCAAATCGAAATTCTCGCACCGACTCGATATACCTCAAAGCCTTATGGTCATTTGAAAAAAAGTCAAAAACCATTGAAAATTCCGTTGTAGACAGACTTTTGTCCACAAAAAGTGCTTTTGGCTATACTGTGTGATGGTTCTAATTGACCTTGATTGGGGTTGCTTCGTTATTACACTTTGCTAAGATGTTATTAGGCATTGAGAAGCATTGTTAGGAGTGGTTTTAAGAGGTTCATAGTAGCTAAGAGTTATATCTAATCTTGATAAGGATTTCTATTTACTGCATGCTGAAAGTTCTTATTGAACATTGGCAAGTTGTTGTTCACCCCAGTTAGGGATTTTTGTTGAGTGTCAATAGGAATTTTTGTGAAGCGTCAATAGGAATTGTTATTGACCGTTACGAAAGGTTGTTGCATGGTTCTGCTGAGGGTTCTAATTGACCTTGATTGGGGTTGTTTGGTTATTAAATGTTGCTAAAATGTTATTGAGCGTTACTGAACATTTTTAGGTCTTGCTTTATGAGATTTGTAGTTGGTGGTGGTAATACCTAATCTTGATAAGGGTTATAATTTACGGTTGCTAATAGTTTTTATTGAACGTTGCAAAGTTGTTATTTACCCCCACTAAGGTTTGTTACTGAACATTAATAAGAGCTGTTACTAGCCATTGCTAGAGGTTGTTGTATTTCTTTTCTAAGTTATAGTTGCTGAATAGTTGCTATACTGGGTTTGTTTGGTTACTAAATGTTGCTAAGATGTTATTGAGCGTTACTGAACATTGTGAGGCGTTGTTTTATGAGATTTATAGTTGCTGAGGGTTGTCTCTAATCTCGATAGAGGGTTTTTTTATTGTTGCTAATAGTTGTTATTGAACCGTGCTAAGTTGCTGTTTACCCTAGTTACGATTTGTTATTTATCGTTTACAAGAGTTGGTATTAACCATTGCTAGACGTTGTTGTGTGATTGATTTAGGGGTTGTTTATTAAGATTTATAGTCGCTGAGGGTTCTATATAATCTTGATAGCGGTTTTTTTCGCCGCTGCTATAGGGATTGTTGTTGAGCATTAGTAAGAATTGTTATTTACCTTTACGAACGGCTGTTATAATGGTGCTGCTGAGGGTTTTAATTGATCATGATCGGGATTGTTTCCTTATTAAATATTCCTTAGGTGTTATTGAGCACTATTAAGCATTCCTAGAGGTTGTTTTTATGAGATACATACTTACTGAGGGTTGTACTTAATCTTGTTAGGGATTTCTATTAACCGTTGCTAATAGTTGTTATTATACGTTGTTAATTTGTTTTTTAACGTAGCTAAGGAATTGTGGTGAGTGTTAATAAAAATTGTTATTGATTGTTACTAGCGGATAGCGGTTGTTGTATATTGTACACTGTTAAAAAAATCTGATCGAAATTTAATATACATGTGAGTAAAGTCATTTGCACATACCGTACATTAATTTTAATACACCATCATGTTGTAAAATTAATATACATGTATATTAAAGTCGGTAAAACAGAATGCGTGAAAACAACAAGTCCTTTGATACCTTCAGATCTTGTCAAATTTAAAAAAATAAAGCAATAACCTTACATTCGTCGACTATATTCTTACTTACAATTAAAGTGCAACGTACGGGTGGAATTATTCCTAAAATTCGCTGCGAATGTTAGAATTTTAACGTGAGTACAGGTGCTTGGAGGTTAGGTTTCTTAATTATTTGTTTAGTTGAACTTGTCTCTGAAAAACCAGTGTAGTTTACATTCATCTAGGAGAAAATATTCTTTTTGATCATTTATAATTGAAAATTGCTGCCAGAATTGTTTTTAATTTTTGTAAAGTGCAAATATCGGACTTTTCTGATAAGTGATCAATATGCGGTATATGAAATTTAATAACATAGTCTCTTAATGGCGATTCCGTATACCTAGGTTTTAGATTTAATATACAAATGTATATTAAATGTATATTAAAATTGCAAACATTTTTAACAGTGTATGTTTTTGTTGTCATTTCCCTTTCCTAATAGTTGTTATGGTATTATTGTTGTATGCTATGTAAGATGCTATTAACCGTTGGTAGTGAGTTTTATTGTATTGTTCAAAGTTATTCTTGACTGTTATTAGAGGTTATTAGAGGTGTTCTTGACCATTGCTAAAGGTTGTTATTGACACTTGCTCCGGGTTGTTGTACAATAAATTCTTTCCTCCGTAATCCCTAGCTTTTAGTTCAGAAACTGCAAATTCAATTAAAGTAATCGACGTGAAACAAATCATATTTCTCCAATATTCTCAATTAGAAAGACTTTGCATCTCAGTCCATCAAACTTCCGGATCTCAAAGTTCAAACTTCCTAACTACCCCACTTAAAAAGAAAGAAAAAATTGCAACTTGGACATCATGTTTACTTTTTCCGCGAGGCATAAATCTCCAATAAATCAGTAAATCGGCCCGCTGGCCGCTCCCGGTACATTCCCGGGATTCTCTTCCTGCTGCAAGGCTGACGGGTGTTTGCCAAGAGGGATGCGAATGTTGGAGAGCTTAGAAGCAGAAGCAGCCTGTCGGGTGCTGGTTGGGTGGTTTTGGCTGGTTTTGAGGGTGGCATGGGCAAAGCCGGGTTGTTCAAAAGGGTTGGGGAGGACTTCTGTCGCTCTAGGTTATACCAAGGTATATCAGAGACCAAAGGGAAGCGGGGGTGAATGGCCAGTGACTCTGATGTCTGATTTCCGTCGGGAGTTTCGCGCTATCCGGCCAGTCATGCGAAGCCGCCTTTAATCATTTGATTGCCGGTGCTTTGATTCCTTGCCTGGGAATCCGATAGCAAGCACTAGACTCTAAAATCTTGAATCTAGAATCTAGTTTCTGTAGATCTCAGAATTCCGGAAAACGGTTCATCTTGTTACTCATGGTTTCTCAAATCTCGAATTTGGTCTAGGTATTTGAACAATCTGTAAACGTCTTCTCGAGATGTATTAGATGAACAGCAAAGGAAATCTAATTAAAATTGATCAATCATTGTCAAACTGATGTGATTAATCTTGAAAAATGCGAGAGACGATATATTTCTTGAGTGAAGGGAAGGGAATCTAGTAAAAAAGACATCGAAGACTCGACCAGAGGAAGAAGAATAAAAAGCGAATCGTCTTATGTGGCCAAGAGTCGGCTTTCTTCCTCGAGAAGGGTGGATGAAGAGATCTGCCAGAAAGGGCCCGGTTTTCCTGGTTTTCTCTTTACTATCGCTCTTTCCAATTCAACCAACCCCGATGATGCGGTCGGTCCTCGAAGTCGGGGCAAGTGGATTATTGACGGCACAAAACAATGGCGTAGCTTTGTTCCAGAGAGTCCGTTCGTTCCCGGCGTAATATGTTCGATGCTGAGGGCCGAAGAGCCTGTCCGTCCGTCAGTTTTATGTACGAAGTGCTCCCATAAGCCTCGCGAGTACTTTTCGAACAACGAGTCAAGTGAGCCTAGTACATCTGGCTGCCTGATTCTGGTGTTTATTAAAAATCATGCCAAACATGATGAATGATCATCGTCAAATCATGTCCTTTATATATGCCAGCTTTCAAAACATCGGATTATATTAATAAAGGAATACTGGTTGCAGGGTGGCAGCTGGAACAGGCTTCCGGGAAAACCGGAAAATTAACGGAAATTTGTTGAGACTGGAAAAAAGGGAAACTGACAGTGATTTTATTTCTTCACACGGAATTTAAAAAATTTGTAGAAGAAAAATCTATCCAATCACTTGTGATGTCACAAATTTCATATCAGATGATGAATCATGACATGTATCTCATTTCCAAAGACGGATCTAAGTATCATTAGAACAAATACAAAATTTCGCAAAACGTCACTTAGAAAAAAAGGTCAAAATAGGGTTTAGATAGCTTTTTTTTAATTTTTCTGTAGAAGTTTTTAAACTATGAGTTTTAAGCCAAATAGAGATAGTGGGAAATTATTCAAAAATAAAGATCACAGGAAACTATGCTTAATTTTCCGAAAAGATATATTGAATATGTATCATGAAAAAGAGATCTTAGCAGAAAAATTAAGTAATTGTAAGGAATGTTTTTCTAAATTTCATTGCAAATCATGCTAGATATTCAGTAAACGCAATATGTAAGAGTTTATTAGCCTCAATTGAAAATATATATATGATTACTAATACAAATTTACGCCAATTAACTTTTTATTATTTTTCTTGAAATCTTTTACTTTGAAAAAATTTCATTTTATTAAATATCGTTATTTTCCAAAGTACTGCACTTTTAAAAGCTTATGCAATTAAAAATTAAAAGCGGTTGGAATTGAAATTTTTGATAGGAAACGTTTTTAGTTTATCAAACTGTAAATATTAATTGATTATTGATTTTTAAAATTAAACTGTACTTCAGGAATTAAAAAATAAATAATAATAAATTTTACAAGACGATTCTGAATCAGTTCAACATTAACGAATTTACAGATTTTAACGTTAACAAATGAACTGTTTCGATATAAAAGCCTTAGTAGTTAAACAAATGTAAACGTCCGATTGGAACATTATTAACTGTTTTCAGTTTTTATTCAATTTCAAATTCTATTCTATTCATTTTTAACTCGATTTTTAACCAACTCAATAGAAAAAATTTTAATTGAAAACAAGAATAATTCTTTAATATTTGACTCTTTATTTAAAACGATAATTAATATAAAAATTGTAAAGTAAATATTAAAAACTAAACAATTTGAAACTGAATTGATTGAAATAGAAACACTGCAATGATTTTAAATAATTTAAAACAAAATGTAGATTTGTGCAGATTTCGAACAAAAATTTAGAAGCTGTTTAGGAATTGTAAAAGTTTTCAAAAGAATAAAAAAAAAATATCTCAAAGTTCTTAGGAAAATAAAAAAGGATTTTTGTCCTTAAAAAATTACTTTTAATTTAAAAAATTTCAAAAGATTTTCAAATTTGTCAAAAAAGATTCTGCAAGATTTCAAGACAATTTTTTTAATTTCGCAAGTATTTTTTAAATATTTTAGGAAAAATTCGAATAATTTTGAAAGATATTTAGAAGTTTTTAAAAAATACGATAAATGAGTATTTAAAAAAATTTTAATAATTTATAAAAATTGTTAAGAGGCCGTTCAAAAAATACGTAACATTTTATTCTGAAAATCTTGACCTGAAAAAATGGAGATTTTTTAAGATTCCGAAATAAAATGTTTAAACATTTTAAGGACTTTGGAAAGTTTTAAGGTAATAAAAAAATCTTCTTGATATTCCTCGGAACATTATTTTTTATTTTGAAAAAATGATTTTAAGAGAACATCTAAAAATATTTTAAAACAAAAACAAATTTTGATGTAAAAAGAACAACTGAACAATCATTGACTTGGAACTATTTATAATATGAAAATAATTTACTTCCAAATTGAAACGGTTCCAGCTGAAAGAAAAAAATATTATTCCAGCTTAGAATTGCTTAAAATGCTATATAATTTTAAAAATTTACAAATTTATTAATTCATTTTTCAATTTAGAGCATTAAAATGATAAAGTGGATACATATTTTTTGAACTGAATCTGAATATTTGAACTGTACAATTTATCAAAGTTTTAAATTTTGCAGTGCCGCTATATTTCATTAAAAATTGTTTAATTGAAAAGTGCTAATATAATTTGCAATATTAAATATTTGATTGCAATAATAAATATTGTAATATCAAATATTGATTGCAGTTCAATTGTGAATTAAAAGTGTTAATAGCTTCCATTTTATACGTTTTAGGAGCTTCAAACAGATTTTTAAAAAAATTAAAACAAAATGTAGTTTTTTTAAGCTTTCTAAAAATTTCAAAGATTCCTAAAAATTTTGAAAAAATTTGCAAGATTTTTTAGCAATTTTTTTTAATTTTAACAGATTTTTTCAAATTTTAGAAATAATTCAAGTTAGTTTAAAGGATTTTTTTAAAATTCATCTCTCTTGGTGAAAATTTCATCATTTTTTGGTTAAAAATGCAAATGCTTGGTTGAAAATGAATGTGTTTTGATTGCCGATTCAATTTATTTTTTGGAATGTTGTATTTTTTTGATAAATTCTACTTTTTTCTTTAAAAATTAAAATCTTTTTTAGTTTAAATATCAAATGCTAAATTTTTCGTTCAGAATGAACTTTTTTTTGGTTGAAAATTCAACTACTTAGTTAAAAGTTAAACTACTTTGTGAAAAATTTGTCTCTTCCGATCAAAAATGCATCCTTTTTGGTTAAAAATACAACTCGTTGAAAATTACTCTTTTTTTGTTGAAGATTCGACTTTTTTGTTGAAAATTTGTCTTTTTTGGTTCAAAATTGAACTACTTGGTTGAAAATTAACTTTTTTTTTAAATTTTGATTTGACATACCTGAAACCTTAAAAAATCTTTTTAAATTTTCTCAAGAAACTCAGGACAATTATATTTATACAACCTTAAAAACAAATGAAATAAAATAATAAATAGCTATTCAACATTTTTCTTTCGTATTGTTATTTTATACCCCTAGGCATTTGCTTACCTTTGCCTGATGGGTGAACTGGCACCGGCACACTTAAACATAACCTCTACATTTGGAATAATTTTGGCGCGAAATTTGAATTGGAACATTCAATTTTTCACTTTTAGAATCAAATGACGCCATACGTCAAATTTAATAATAGTGTTGCTTAATATGATTAGAACATTTATAACAAAAATGTATATTTAAAGTTTAAAATAAAGAAAGAAGTTCGCGAAGTTTTGAATTGCTTATTCGTTTTGAGCAGCCATGTTTGAACGTCCAATCTCAACCGCGATTTGCTGCAAGCCTGAATCGGGGGCGAGGATAAGCAGCCATTCGTAAAGAGATCTGAAACTTTTCTCTCTGGGAACGAGTCTTGCCCTGAGGATTGGAGAATTGGGGGTGATCTTATTGGTCTCTGCACGAATAAGCAGTCCCAGTTCACCCAAGGGAATTTACAAGGGGAGACTACAATTTATTCCCTGCTCTATGGTCTTTGATTATGGAGAATCTTGTATGGAGAATCAAGAATCACATACAAACGAAATTTGATATTTGCTTGATTAAAATGTAATAATTAGCTACAATAAACCTAAAAAAATTCTATAATTCACAGATGATATTCATCGAACTAGGAATTGCACAAACAATTTATTTGAAAGCTGCAGAAATTCTTTCTGGATACCCCTATTTAGAGGAATGCTCTTCAAGTTTTCGAAGATATGAAAGAAAATCTTTCAATTCAAATTTCGCATCACAATTACGTCAAGATCGTAACGCCACACTTGAACACAACCTGAAACTTTAAAAACTTTCAGGCGCGAAATTCAAATTACAAAATTAAAATCCAGTCCTCATTTCTCCAAGCTTAAACCCATTCAATTCTACCCTCAATTTGTATTTACCCCCAACAAAAGCCATTATTTTTATCAACTCGGAATGAAACCCTGTTTGCAGAAAAATCGACAAAGCATCAAACAAACAAATCCAAATACGACGTACATGAATATATTTTATATATATTGCATATAAAATATATAGCTATAGGTTGATACTGCAGCACGCTTTCAAGATAGTTGGAACCATGGAACAGAATGCACGTAAAAACAGGGCCGACAGCTGAGTGTACATAGGGAGCTCTTCTCTTTTGCCTTCCCCCTCCCCTCTATTTTTTCCACCCATGAGCATCATCCCCCTCCACTAAATTCACTTTTAGTGTCTACCTCTCTTTTGGTGCCTTGAACGTTTCAAATCTACCCCATAATATACCCCTACCCCCTTACCCCTACCTCACCCCTCCATGTCTATTGCTCCTCGGGACCTATGCAAACACGAGGTATTCATTGCCCGACATATATCGCGGTCGTGCGAGAACGTGTCCGTATGATTTAATGGAAGGAACCCCAGGAACGTTGAGGGATTTTCGATTAATCGCTCGGCTCGAGCCAGCTTCTCCAAACGACATCCTGTTGAGGAGCCAAGAGTCGTTCGCCAATTTCAACACTTTTGATCGTAAAAGCTCGAATTGTGATTTTTATTGGGAGGCTGAAAGGTCGGGTTCTTTTCATATTTTTGTGGGATTAATTCAATTAGATTTAGGGGCCGTCCATAAAATACTTTACTAATTTGAGGAGGGGGGAGTCAAAAAAACTATGGTTGGTAACAGGTGGGGGGGGGGGTCAGTGAAAGTACGGTTACGAACTTAGATAACATTGAGTACGTTTCCTGATGATAAAGTTGAACAAAGTTTGCGAATTGTGCAAATGATGGCCCTCCAACAGTTAAGAAATAACTTAATGAGTTTGAAAATCACTTTCATATTTCAGACTTCACGCTCTTTCTCCCACTTCCCTCTTTTCCCATTTTTGAATAATTCTTCCTTTTTTCCCTGTTTTCAAGAAACTTCTCATTTTTACCGTTTTTTCGTTTAAATTCGAACTGAATTGGTAGAACCCAGTAAAAGGCTACTGTTATATTATTGGTGCGGAATTCATCTCGGTTGGTTTAAAATTCTCCTATTTGGTTGAAAATTTAATTATTCTATTGAAAATGCAACAGTTTTGTTAAAAATCCATCTTCTTTGGTCAAAAATTCAACTACTTGGTTGAATGTTGAACAACTTTGATAAAAATGCCTTTTTTATGCTTATTCTCTTTGATTGAAGATTTAACTATTCAATTTTTAGATAATTAATCTTCATGGTTAAAAAAACTATTTTTGGGTTAAAAATGTAATTTTGTCAATTTTCTTGTTTAATCAATCTTCTTGGTTGAAAATTCATACTTTTTGGTTAAAAATGAATGCAAATGTTTGGTGATAAATTCATCTGTTTTGGTTAAGGAGTCAACTATTTCTTTGATAATTCATTTTTTTAAATGATTTTCAACTGTTTTTTATTTCAAATTGAAATCTTTAAAAAAATGTATGGTTTGACGGTCATGACTTAAATGTGGTATAACAACTGACACTCGACAGTTGCTATCAATCAAAAAAAAATTTTCTTGAACAAATCAAACAAATCTTTTCCTGAGTGTACTCATGAAAATTCATGACAGGCAATTGATCTTAAGAAGCGGATTATTTTGATGCGCAATTTGCTGAATAAATAAAAAATGCGAAACCTTTGTAAAAACGTTACTTTATGAAAACGTTACTTTATAAAAAAGGTTACTCTATTTTTAACCTTCAGGCTAACTTCGTTACTATTTTAAAAAGTAATTTGTAACGTAACGTAGTTACGATTTTTGCAGTAACTTGGAACTTTAATTTTATTTACTTTTTGTTTTTGTATATCTCCTATTAAGAGATGTTTATGGGTCAGTTATGGGTAGAAAATTAATCTCTTTGGGTGGATGATTCAGCTATTTTATTAAAAATTCATCTTTTTTGGTTAAATTCAACTGTGATTGATTTCAAATTGAAATCTTTTTTGGTTAAAATAATACCAACTATTATATTTTCTGTTGATAATTCATCTATTTTGTTGAAGATTTAACTAATTGATTGAGAATTCATGTATTTTGGTAGAAAATTCAACTATTTAAATGAAAAGTAATTTTTTGTTCAAAAAAACATATTTTCTGTTTTAAAATGAAAATGCTTCTTTAGAAAATTCTTTTTTTTTTTTTTTTCAAATTCAACAATTTAGACATTTCTAGTATTAGCGCAATGCAAACAAAAAAATTTAAGAGATACAAATCAGGAAATCCTTGCTATGAGAGAGCTTCCCTCTTTCTCGAGGTTTTGGTCGACAAAGAGAGGGTTTGTAGCAGGAAGAGTGTCCCGTGGGACGAGAATGCTCGAAATCGGTACGTTGCTCTGGGAAATTTCGAAAGGGAAGAGAGAAAGAAGAAATGGATGGTACGAGAGCAAAACTGAAGATGAAGAGAAAAGAAGCTGAAGACGAGGAAAGCACGAATCGCGCTTCGTCGAGCGTAAATTCGCGATATTGCCTCTACAGAGATGTAAAGCTTTCCAAAATCTCTAAATGTTTCAGATACAACGTCAATAAATGCGTAACATTTTCCTTCTTCTAATTTCTTTAGGTTTTCAGCTGTCCACAACAATTTTTTTCACCCAAAAAGAATGACCAAAGAGATGAATCGTCAAGCAAAAAGTAAATATACCAAATATATTTGGCGTACCTATAATAAAACGTGAATTTAAGAGAAAAATGTTCAACCATAAACAACAAAATATTTTTATTTCATACAAAAAAAACCTTTTGATCAAAAGACAAGAATTTTCAACACAAAAAGACAAATTTTCAACAAGAAAAATTAATTGTTACCAAAAAAATTGTATTAAACCGAACAGTTGACCTTTCAAGCAAAAGAAATTAATTTTGAGCAAAAAGATTGATTTTAAACCAAGGCAGGTAAATTCTCAACCAAGAAAGTGAATTTTCAACCGAAAGGCGAGTATTCAACAAAATACATGAATCTTTAAATAAAAATGCATTATTACCAGTTTAACACTCAACTGTTTTCTACCAAATTCGACCTTTGCGCTGTGATAATTTTCAACCAGGAAGTTAAGTTTCAAAAAACAAAGAAAAAATTATTTTTTAACGAGTTGAATTCAGCCAAAAAAGACGAATTTTTATTACAAAATAGTTGAATTGTCAACAAAAATAGTTGAATTTTCAAACAAAAATATAAATTATCATCAAACAAATTTTCTAAAGAAGAGTTGAATTTTTAGTCCAAAAATATGAATTTTCAACGAAATAGTTGAATCCTCAACCAAAAAAGATTAATTTTTGAACCCAGAAGATTAATTTTCTATCAAAAAGATGAATTTTTAACCAAATACATGAACTTTCAATTGGATAGTTGAATTCTAGACCAGAAAAGATCAATTATTAATAAAAAGTATCAATTTTAACCAAAAATGGAGAGCTACATTTTCAGTTCAAAAAAATTAATTTCGTATAATGAAAACGAATTTCCGACAAAACAGTTAAATTTTCAATTAAAGAGATAAAGTTTTAACTAAAATGATAAATCTAATACAAAAACAAATGAATTTTTAACCAAGAAGACTAATTCTCATCCAAAAAGATTAATTTTCTACCAGAAAAATAGGAATTAAAAAAAATAGACATGAATTTTCAGTTTAAAAAATTAATATTCGACAAAACAAAACTTTTCAACTAGTTGACTTCAACCAAAAAAGGAAATCTTTAACGAAATAATTGAATCCTCAATCAAAAAGATCAATTTTCAACAAATAAGATTAATTTTCTACTCGAAAAGGCGAATTTTCCATAAAATACATGAAGTTTCAACCAAACCGTTGCATTTTTAACTAAAAGAGCTAATTTTTTAAAGAGAAATTTAATAATTAAATTTTCAGTTACAATAAAAAAAAATAAAAAAAATAGTTACATTTTGAACCAAACAAACAAAATTTTGACAAAATAGTTCAACTTAAAACCAAGTAGATGAACTTTTCTCTAAAAAAGATGACTTTTTAATAAAATAGTCGCATGTTCACCAAAATAATTAAAATTTCAACCTAATAGTAGAAATTTAAATCAAACGAGATGAATTCCAAACCAAAAATATAGTCGTAGACTTTTCATCTTCAAAAAATTAACTTTTGACCAAAAGTAGTTGAATTTTCTTATTGGGTTCTATTAATTCGGTTCGCATTTAAGCAAGAAAAACGAAAAAAGGGGAAAAGAGAGGAATTTTCCTGAAAACAGAAGAAAAGAATTCTTGAAGAAAAGGTTAATTCAAAGTGTGAGTTATTTATCGATTAAATTCAATTTATGTGAAAATAAACAAAATTTACTGAAGAAATCCTATAAATAAATTTACAATAAGAATGTTTAAATAATCGTGATTGTGAATTTTCGATCAAATACATATTATACAAGAATTCAAACGATCGAACTATTTTTGTGAGCCTAACTATCATAGTTTTTTATAAATAAGGGTGCGCCAACTTAGCCTCCGCGCCAACTAACCCTCCTCACCCCTAAATCTTTCTTCTAAAGTTTCCCTAGTTCTGTTTTAATTGTTTGGGGGAAGGTTTAGGGGAATGGAGATATTTTAGATAAAGGGCCATTAGAGATGGGTAATTGGATCCTGGGATTTTGGTTGGTTCTTAAAAGCTCCGCCTTTCATGAAATTCGATCGTAACTCGACACCAAGGGCTTCCCATAAATACGTTAAAAGAAAATATAATGGCCCTGACTTTTTGGAATTTATTATTAAATATTCTGATTCTAATGGTGCGATTTTACTTTGAAATAAATTAGTATGTTTTTATTTAAGAGGAGAAATGAATTAATTTTTATCTAGATATAAATATTAATTATGAAGCATACAGAATTCACAATTTTATTTCTTGAAAGCGCTTGAAGGGTCCCAAGGAATAAGGGCATAAGTTTCAAATTTTGGAAATGCGTTTTAATGGTTTGAACAAATTTTTGTCATCTAACTACATGTCTCTGACAAGATTATGGTCCAGTTCGATTTAGAAGTGGGTCAAAATCTATTTTTAGTAATTTAAAAAAAAATTATTTGTTTTCACCTGTTCTTTCGGCGATTTAATAATAGATTTTAATTTTTATTATATTAATCTGAGAATTTTTACCTCGCAATAACGCGAAAGGTAATGAAATTTTGAGTCTAATAAGCTAAAGTGGGAGGCAAATGTCAACTTTCATAAAAAGATATTCCAAAAAAACGTCTAATTTCACTTTTTCTTTTAAATTCTGACCTATAAGGGTCATACTTCATTAAACAAATTCCCTTCATGGAAAAAAATTATTATATTGCGGCAGAATTCTTTTCATGCGTTTCGTAACAAATTATGTTGTTTTTCAAGGTATTATAGACTACTTGCATTTCACAAATTCGACGAACAATTTTTTAAAAATAAATTACAAATATTAGAACTTTGAAAGTTGGTGACGCAGTTTAGAAAAAAATGGTTGAAACCCGGCGGTTTTATTTTTTCTTAATTTTTTTCTAAATTGGTACTAATATGGTGCATTTATCCCGAAAGCGCTTATCTTGTGTCCGTATCAACTCTTTGGTTGGAAATCAACTACTTTGTTGAAATTTCAACTTAAGTTGAACTCCTTTCTTAATAATTTTTTTTTCTGTTTGAAATTCTGACTATTTTGTTGCAAATTCGTCCTTTTATTGAAAATTAATTTTTTTAACTTCAAATTTAACTTCACACTTTTTTATTGATTATTTATATTTTTCAGTTAAAAATTCAACTACTTGATTGAATATTATATGTTTGGGTTTAAATATTCACTATTACATTTTTGATTGCGGCTTCATCTTTTTACATTCTCATTCTAATGAGAAGGTATTGGTTTTATGTAAAATTTGACATAGTCGGTTTTCATCAAATCTCCACGTTTTGAGACCCCCTGAGCCAGAAAAAACGGTTTTTACCAAGGTGTCTGTCTGTCTGTAGTCTGTCTGTCTGTCTGTCTGTCTGTCTGTCTGTCTGTCTGTCTGTCTGTCTGTCTGTCTGTCTGTCTGT
>CAKNYM010052876.1:520097-539129 GCA_932195095.1 Andricus curvator
TGTCTGTCTGTCTGTCTGTCTGTCTGTCTGTCTGTCTGTCTGTCTGTAGCCACGATAACTTTCGAAAAAATGATCAGATTTGATTGAGCTTTGGCACACTTTTTTATGGCCGAAAAATAGAGAACGAGTTCGTTAACCAGCTATTTTGGATGAAAATTCAAAAAGTGAGCACATTTTGAAAATTTTTGAGACCACTTTTTTTGAAGATTTAAAAATTCTATGTATGGTTATTAGTAGTACGCAAAATGACGAACAAAATATTCTAATGACTTTTCGTGATAAAACAAAAATTACTGGAGTTATAGCATTTTCAAAATTCCAAAAAACAAACGAAAATGTACATTTTAAGCCGAAAAACGCACGATATGAAAAAAAGTCAAGAGGAGAAAAACGTTGCTTTTTGAACGCCCTATAATATTTTCATAACAACTTTTTGAATTTTTTGAAAAATAAAAAATTCAAATTTTGATCGCACAAAAAAATAATCAAAAATTCCATTTTGCTGTGAAACTATGCAAGATACGAGAAAAGATCATTTCACCAAAATTGTGCACCCAAAAAAGATCTACAAATTTCTCATCATTCACTTTTTGATATGACGCGTAGTTTTTGTTTTATTCGTAAAAAACAGCATTGAAAATAGAAAAATCAAATGCACAGAACCGAGCGTGGAACGCAAGGTTCAAATGATTTTCAAATCAAATATCGAGCGCGAAGCGCGAGTGTCTGGATGAGAATGTGTTCCTTAAGGTCGATAGAACCTTGAGTAAATAAAGTTCCTTTTCAGTCTAAAATAAAAACAAATTTAACAATCACTTAATATGTAGAGGTTTTGATAATTTTATAATATTTGCAAACAAACTTTTTCTTTTCATCGAAGTCGAACACGAAGTTGAAAAATCTAGAGCAACCGAGCGTAAAGCGCGATGTAGATACGCCCGAGCGCGTAGCGCGAGGTGAATACATAATCGAGCGCGAAGCGCGAGATAAATATATGATCGAGCGCGAAGCGCGAGATCCAACAGTTGCGCGCCCTAGGCGCGCTCAAACTTGCGAGCGAAGCGAGCCGCGCGCGAAGCGCGCGATGAGAATGTGCCCGCGAAGCGGGCAGATTTTTTTATTAAAAATTGATCTATTTGGTTGACCTTCTTTGTTAAAAATTTATTTTATGGTTGAAAATGTATCTATTTTGTTAAAAACACTTTTGTTAACAGAAAGTTGAGTACTCCATTTTCCGTTGAAAATTTATCTTTTTCAGTTGAAAATTAAACTATTTGGTTGAAAAATCGTTTTTTACATTCTCATTCTAATGAGAAGGTATTGGTTTTATGTAAAATTTGACATAGTCGGTTTTCATCAAATCTCCACGTTTTGAGACCTCCTGAGTCAGAAAAAACGATTTTTACGAAGGTGTCTGTCTGTCTGTAGTCTGTAGTCTGTCTGTCTGTCTGTCTGTCTGTCTGTCTGTCTGTAGCCACGATAACTTTCGAAAAAATGATCAGATTTGATTGAGCTTTGGCACACTTTTTTATCGCCGAAAAATAGAGAACGAGTTCGTTAACCAGCTATTTTGGATGAAAATCCAAAAAGTGAGCACATTTTGAAAATTTTTGAGACCACTTTTTTTGAAGATTTGAAAATTCTATGTACGGTTATTAGTAGTACGCAAAATGACGAACAAAATATTCGAATGACTTTTTGTGATAAAAAAAAAATTACTGGAGTTATAGCATTTTCAAAATTCCAAAAAACAAACGAAAATGAACATTTTAAGCCGAAAAACGCACGATATGAAAAAAAGTCAAGAGGAGAAAAACGTTGATTCCTGAACACCCTATAATATTTTCATAACAACTTTTTGAATTTTTTGAAAAATAAAAAATTCAAATTTTGATCGCACAAAAAATTAATGAAAAATCAAAAAAGCCATTTTTCTGTCAAACTATGCAAGATACCAGAAAAGATCATCTCACAAAAATTGTGCACCTAAAAAGGATCTACAAATTTCTTATCATTCACTTTTTGATATGACGCGTAGTTTTTGTTTTATTCGTAAAAAACAGCATTGAAAGTAGAAAAATCAAATTTTCAGACGAATATTACCAGCTACGAAAAAATGACCGAAACAAAATTTGTTCATCCAAGGAAGAGGTACAAATGTATTGTGACTCATGTTTCGATAGGATGCGTGGTTTTTGTTTTATTCGTGAAAATAACATTGACAGTAAAAAAAATCAAATTTTTGAAAAAACAATGCAAGGTACGAAAACTAATAAAATTTGTCGCCTGAATTATATCATTACTTTTCATTTAAAATCAAATACAAATTTAGTAATTTGTATATGAAGAACATATAACACGAAGCACAAAGTGCGCGCTCAGTGTACTTACCAAATCGCACGCCGTAAGTGCGCTCAAACTTTTTTGTTTCTATCATACGGTTCAAATGATTTTCAAATCAAATATCGAGCGCGAGTGTCTGGATGAGAATGTGTTCCTTAAGGTCGATAGAACCTTGAGTAAATAAAGTTCCTTTTCAGTCTAAAATAAAAACAAATTTAACAATCACTTAATATGTAGAGGTTTTGATAATTTTATAATATTTGCAAACAAACTTTTTCTTTTCATCGAAGTCGAACACGAAGTTCAAAAATCTAGAGGAGCCGAGCGTAAAGCGCGATGTAAATACTTTAGTTAAAAATTCATCTCTTTCGCTGAAAATTTAAATATTTTGTTGAAAACTCGTTTTTTTTTTGGGTAAAAATGATTTTCCTAACTAAAAATTTAACTATTTTATTTTTGTTCAAGAATTTTTTTGTTTGTTAAAAATTCAATTATTTGGTTGAAAATTCGTTTTTGTTATCAAAAATTAATCTTCTTGGTTGAAAGTCGAACGACTTGGTGTAAAATTCATTTTTTATGGTGATTCATTATCTTTTTTTGTTGAAAATTTTACCAGTTATTTAAAATTTTTTTTAATTAATCTTCTAGGTTGAATATTCATCTTCCTTAGTTGAAAATTCAACTATTTCGTTGAAAGATGATCTTCTTTGTTCAAAATTTATTTTATGGTTCAAAATTAATCTTTTTTTGTTTGTTAAAAATGATTTTTCCAACTGAAAATCTAACTATTCTAGATAAAAATTCATTATTTTAGTTGAAAATTCATCTTTTTGGCTGTAAATTGAACATTTTCGCTATAAATTTTTTTTTAGTTTATAATCAATTTTTTCTGAACATTTAACTTGAACATTTAAAAAAATTTTAAGTCCTTCATTAAAAAAAAATTAAAGTTCATTTAACTTTTTGAACATTTTCTATTGGCCCTAGAAAGTTATAAATCTTTTAAAATTGGAAATCGAAACTAGGCAAAACTAACACTTTTAGAAAGAAAAAATAAATAAATTTCCATAGCCACAGAGATTTATAGCATAGTATAGGATAATTGGAATGCTGAATTCAAAATCAAATGAATCGTGAAAAGACATTTTTCAAATATTTTTAAATATTTGTACCTGTTCTACATATATTTTTAAGAGATTCTTCAAATTTTTTGTTTCATCATAAATACATTTCTTGATTTCTTAGCTTTATATTTTCATACTAATTTAAAAATTTAATTTAATTATCCATTTAGTCAATTAGTTATTAATTATAATCATCATTAATTATTGCAAAAAAACGTAACGCTTTTTCCATAGTAATCGTATGCAACTTTAACATTAGCGTAACGCTCGCTGTGCCCCCCCCCCCCCAAAGGCGTTGCGTATTTGTTGAACTAAGTTGTAAGATATTTTTAGAATTTTTACCCTTTTTATTATTATTAATTAAAAAAATATATCTTAGGCTTTTTGGAAATTTGCTTGTTTTCAATAATCTTATTGTCTGAAATGTTCAAAAATCGATTCTGAAATATATCAAGCAAAATCGGTCAATTAAAAAGGCCTACTTGAAAATTTCTACACGTTCAAGACACAGTTATCAAACATTGTTTTTTTAAGCTTTCAGGAAGGAATTAAAAAACCGCAACTGTGATTCATTTCAAGCTAATAACACTTTCAGCAAAAACGGTATTTAACAAACTTTACATCGTAAAATTAAAACCCACACATACGTTTTACGACGAGAGTAAATAAACATGAATGAATTGGAAGTCAATTGAAAAGAGAGATTGTCAAAAAAAGTGGCACTGCATTGTTGATCAAACAATCCGCAGGTAAATTTTGATAGATCGAGTTGTGAGGCGGTGATAGAAAAAAAAGTATACCTATATACATTATACACATTGCGTGAATTTATGTTTAGTAGTTCGATTAAACAAACACTATTTAATCCCTGTATCGGAGATCGCTTGTCGTTTCATCTCATAAAATAAGGATTACATGGCGAAAGAGCAAAGCGAATCGCGTTTGTGGACTCGGCTTCAACCCGTCGCGAGTATACACAACTGCAAATGTGTACACTCTACGGCCTAATTTCAATTGCTTAGGACCATCACACAGATTAGCTACAAGTTTATATGTATAAAGGAGAGAGTGTACATAAATTTATACGCCAATTAAGTATAATGTATTTATACACCACCGAATGCCTTTTTAAATTACTTCTCTCGGATTTCTTATGTGAGCTGCATGTGCAAAAGAAAATATTTGCTGTCTCTTAAATCATTTTTTATTTGAGTATTTTTATACAGTTTACTCTTTTCAAATATTATGCTTTCAATTTTTCACGGGTTTAATTGAGAGTGTGCCATCAGGGCCGGCGGAGCAAGTCTTTTTGGTATGTAGAGCGTTCACATTTGTTTGGAATTTTCGGCCAAAGGAGAGGAAAACTGCAGAAAACCTTTGCCGAGCGCAGCTGGTTACCAAGAGTCGAGTTCGGATGGGGATGTTCGGCATCATAGAGGGTGTCCACACCCACCCTCGGCGTCTTACCTAGGCGTTAAATGCAGTAAAAACGCGACTAGGTGAGTATCACGAACGGACACCCCTCCGAGCGCTATCCGCGCTTGCCCGTACTTAACGTCCGAGAGTAGTTAGTTCGAAAATTACCGCGCAGGTTCTGCCGTCGGTTTGTAATGTTTATGTGTAATGTCATTCTGCAAAAATTTAAACAACAAATTTTGATACACATTAAATGATGAAACCAAACATAAATAATATGTTTTCACTTGTACATCAATAATATTATTTCGATTTTACTATATAATTTATATTATGTTTACGAAATATTTTATCAACAATTTTGCAATGTTGCTTTTTACCAAGCAAAGCTTAATTTTTTAAATTCCCTGACTTTTCCATGATTTTTGCCTTAATAATTTTTTTCCCTGATCATTATTATTTACAAAACCAAAATTCTAATTTTGTAAAATTGTTAATATAGAATCTTTTATAAATGAAATACAACAATTTTAAATTTAGAATCCCGAAAAATTGAGAAAAAAAAATCAAGAGAATTTCGAAGAATTAAAAAGAATTTAAAAGAATAGAGGATAAGTTAATAAGAAATCAGGACGAATTCCAAATGAATTCAAATAAATTGGAAAAAATATTTGAAAATCTCTTCAAATCTTTGAAATCCTACAGAATTCCTCACTTCTTGTGAATAAATTCTTTGATATCCATTAAAATACTATAAAATATTGTGAAATTCTATGAAATCTGGTGATATTTCCTGAAATTCAGGAAAATTTAATAAAATACCTTGAGAGATTTTCAAATCCCTTAAAATCATTAAATCACTTAAATGAATTGAAAATTCCTAGGAATCTTTTCCAAATCACTAAAATATTTCAAATCCTTTACAATCTTCTGAAATCCTTTAAAACATTTTAAAGGTATGGCAAATGCTTTGTAATCTTTTAAAATACCCTAAAAAAAATTTTCCTTAGAAATCTCATTAAATTACTGATATTAATTGAAAATACCTTGGAATCTTTTTGAATATTCTAAAACATCTCAAATCTTTTAGAATCATTTAAAATCCCTTTTGCTCAAATAAATTCCTTGGAATTTTTAAAAATACCCAAAAACTTTTAAATCCTTTCAAATCCCTTCAAGTTATTAAAATAAATTAAAAATTCCTCAGAATCTCTTAAAGTATCCTAAAATCGTTGAAGTTCTTTAAAATGCTTTGCAATCCCTTCAAATTACTGAAATCCATTAAAAATTCCTTGGAATATTTTTAAATTCACTAAAATATTTCAAATTCATTAAAATCTTCTTAAATAGTTTAAAACATTTGAAAGCTATTGAAAATGCTTTGGAATCTTTTAAAGTACCCTAAAATATTGTTTTCCTTTGAAATCTCATTATATTACTGATATCAATTGAAAATACCTTGGAATCTTTTAAAATATTCTAAAATATTTTCAATCCTTTAAAATCATTTGAAATCCCTTGCTCGTAAAAATTTCTTGGAATCTTCAAAAATGCCCAAAAATCCTTTAAATCCTTTCAAAACCTTCAAATTATTGAAATAAATTAAAAATTCCTCAGAATATTTTAAAGTATCCTACAATCGTTGAAATTCTTCAAAAGCCTTTGAATTCCCTTCAAATTCCAGAAATCAATTTAAAATTCCTTGGAATTTTTTTTAATTCCCTAACATATTTCAAATCCTTTAAAATCTTTCAGAATCCCGTGAAACATTTTAAAGATCTTGAAAATGGCTGGGAATATTTTAAAATGCCCTAAAATATTTCAATTCCTTTGAAATCTCATCAAATGACTCAGATCAATTGAAAATACCTTGAAAACTTTTTAAAAAGCCCTTCAATTTTTCCAATATTTTAAAATCATTTACAATGCCTTGAAATTTTTTAAAGCTCGTGAAAATTCCTTGGAATTTTTAAAAACACGCTAAAATCTTTAAAATCTTTTGAAATCCTTTTAAATAATTCAAATCTATTGAAAATTCCTTTGAATCTTTTAAAATATCCTAAAATCGTTGAAATTCTTTAAAATCTTTGAAAATACCTTGAAATATTTGAAAATCATTAAAATTCTACGAGATCCCTCAATTATACTGAGTAAATTCTTTGAAATCCATTTAAATATTATAAAATGCCGTAAAATTAAATCCAATCTGACGATATTGCCTGATATCCTGAAAAATTTATTAAAATACCTTGAGAGCTCTTAAAATCCCCTAAAACTTTATAGATCCTATCAAATCGTACCATATCTTCAGAAATTCTAGGAAACTCTTCAAAACTCCATGAAATTTTTTTTTTAATCCCTTAAAATACCTCATATCTTTTTAAATATCTCAAATATTTCAGATCCTTTGAAATATTTTGAACTCCCTTGAAATCTTTTGAAATACCTTTAAATCTTTTGAAATCCTCTAAAACTTTTTTAATCTCTTGAAAATTTCTCGAAAATCTTCAAAATATTCTTAATCTTTAAAAACCTTTGGAATACCTTCAAATTATTGAAATCTATAAAAAAACTCCTTGAAATTTTTTTAAATACCCTAAATTATTTGAAATACTTTGAAATCCCTTGAAACTATTTAAAGCTCTTGATAATTCCATAACATTTTAAAAAATAACCCTTAAATCTTTTTAATCCTTTGAAATTCCTTGTAATGATTGAAGGCCATTGAAAATTTCTTGAAATCTTTTGAAATACCCTAACATTTTTCAAAAGAATTTAGGAAACTTCAGAAATAGGTATATACCTGATTTGAATAGTTGTTACCCCATGGGTTAATTTATTGAAAGAAATGAGGTCACTAAAGTGATTATTTCATTTTTAGAAGTGACTATAGTGACTTGAAAAAAATGTTTCGGCCCACTTTGGTGTAAAGCCTGAACTGACCATAACAATGAGTAAAAATAGGAAAAACATTTTTACAATAAAATAAAAAATTATTTTTCAAACGTAGGGTGAAAAATGAAAAAATCCCTTCTTTTTAGCCATTTCAAAAATTTGATAATACCAGACAGTGCTTTTATTTCTCCTATCTCAAAAAATAAGATTTGCGATTTAGAAAAAAATGTCTAAAAAAAATGTATGACGATCTAATTTGTGTGTAATGATTTGTATTATAGAACTTGAAATAAGTTTCAGCCTGAAAAGATTTTAAATAATGAATCTTCACTCAGAAAAAAGATTCTTTGGTTTAAAGAAGATGTTTTCGAATCAAAGAAAAATATTTATTTTCGCTTCAAAAAAAATTCCTTTGGTTCAAAAAATGGTTTTTTCTTCCAATGCAACTTTTTCTTAATTTAAAATGATTTTCTTCATTTAGAAGTTATTTTTGATCAAAGATTTCAAAATTAGATTCTAAAATTCTAAAAAAGTCAAATAAGCAACAAATGAAACAAAACAAGATTAGTTGACACAGCACTATACGAAATGACTATAATTAATTCTCTTCACCTGTGCACACATTAATTTTTTTTAAACATTTCCTGTTTTCTAATATTGCGTAGAATAAATAATGTTATGTAATACTAGGCCAACATTTGTATTTTATCATAGTGACTTGTTACTTTTCGATACGAGAACATTTAATGATAATAATTATTATTTTTGACAATCACGTGGTGAAAAAGTGAAAATTGTTAAATTTTGTAATAATGACTAGTAGAAAATCAGGTCCATTAAATTAGCACCTCCACAATCAAATTCCAGGCTTCTTCATAGCTCAGAATTTTGGGCTTTTTTTAGGCTTTTTTTCGGCACCAACTAAAAAACAAAAACAAAAAATAATGAAAATTTAATTCCACCAGAATTTTAGGCTTTTTTCGCTCTCCTAAAATCTGCGAAAAAATTTCCCCAAAACAACCCTAAAGTTCCAAAATCAACCCCCCTCGAAAAATTTGGATTTTTCACAGATTTAATCCCGGCGCATTTTTTGGTTTTTTTGGGCTGCTTGAAAATACCAATTCCGATTTTTTGACTCCAACCCTTGACGTTGAAAATCAACCCCTTTATACCACGCAGATAGAACTTTGTCAAAAAATAATCTTTTTGAGAATTTTACAATGTGCATAGAGTCTCTGAATCTGAATAACAGACTCTAGAAAACACTGTAAAATTTTTAAAACGATTATTTGTTGACCAATTCATGTATGGGTGGTATAAAGGGTTTGATTTTCAACGTTAAGGGTTGGAGTAAAAAACTCGGATTTGGTATTTTCGAGGAGCCCGAAAAAAGCTAAAAAATACACCGGGATTAAATTTGTGAAAAATTTAAATTTTTCGAAGGGGATTGATTTTGGAACTTAAGGGTTTTTTGGGGAAACTTTTTTTTGCGGATTTCAAGAGCCCAAATAAGCCTAAAATTCTGGTGAGGTGGAATTGAATTTTTATTATTTTGTGATTTTAGAAAGTGGAGGTGCTAGATTAATGTAAGGTAATTGGATAAAATTTGTATTTCATGAGAAATATAAATGATAATAAAAATGCGTACGTGCAGATCCTCACCTACTAGCTGCACAATCAGACAGAAGTGAGGCTGTATTTGGTATTGTGAATGTTGACTCCGAGCATATTTGTCTAGCAATGGAGGAGAAGCGAAGCAAGCGAGGGTATGGTCGGCTCAAATATTGTGCTGTTTCATTCATTCTCACGACGATCATAGACACATTATCCCACACCAAAAAGACAAGCTTCAATTGCATAGAACAAAGGAAAATTGCAAAAAAAAACGCATTTTTTAGAAGACACTTAAATTTTCGACCAAAAAAGTTTATTTTTAGCTATGAGGGATGAATTTTCCACCCAGAAAGATGCCTTTTCTACCATAAAATATAAATTTTCAATCTAAGAAAACCAATTTTCAACAAAGCAGTTGAATTTTCGATAAAAAAAGAATACTTCACCAATATAGTTCAATTTTCAGAAAATGGTTGAACTTTCCATAAAATAGCTGAATTTTTAACCTATAAAGATGAGTTTTCAACCAAAGAGTTGAATTTTCAATTTAAAAAAAAATTAGTTTTCAACCAGTAAAGTAACAGTTTAATTTGCAGTTAAAAAACTGATTTCCAACAACAACAAAAACGAATTATCCACCCGTGTAATTCACGAAAAAAGACGAATTTTCAAAAACATAGTTGAATCCTCAACCAAATAGAAAAATTCAACATACAATATTAATTTTCTACCAAAATAAATGAATGTTTATTAAAATAGTTTAATTTTCAAGAAAAAAATTAAACCTTCAACAGAATCGTTGATCTTATAACCAATTAGATCAATTTTTAATCTACAAAGAAGAATTTTCAACCAAGAAGAATTATTTTCTACCAGTGAAGATTAATTTTCTACAAAAGACGAATTTTCAACAAAACACAGAAATTTTTTAACCAAAGAGTTCAATTTTCAACTAAAAAAGGTTAGTTTCAAACCAAAAATTGAACAGTTAAAAAACTAATTTTTACAACAAAAAAACGAATTATTCACCAATTATTGAATTCAACGAAAAAAGACGGATTTTCAAAAAGATAGTTGAACTTTTTACCAGATAGCTGAATTTTTAACCTACAAAGACGAATTCTCAACCAAGAAGAATAATTTTCTATCAAGAAGTTTAATTTTCTACCAAAAGACAAATTTTCGAAAAATACATGAATTTCCAACCAAACCGTTGAATTTCGAACTAAAACGATGAGTTTTCAACCAAAAATGGAACAGTTAAAAAAACTAATTTCCAACAAAAAAAAACGAATTATCCACCAGCTGAATTAAAAAAAAATTTTTAAAATTCAACAATGATAGTTGAATCCTCAACCAAATAGATAAATTTAACTAACAATAATAATTTTCTACGCGAATAGATGAAAATTTAACAAAATAGTTTAATTTTGAAGCTAAAAGATCGAATGTTTTAGAAAACAGTGGAATTTTTAACCCAAAAAGTTAAATTTTTCGACAAAAAAGTTTATTTTCAGCAAACTTTGAACCAAGAAAGATGACAATTTTACCATAAAAGATGAATTTTCAATCCAAAAGGATGAATTTTCAACGAAACAGTTGAATTTTCGAGCAAAAAAGATAGCTTTAACAGAATAATAGAATTTTCAACAAAATAATTAAACTTTTTAAAAAATTGTCACACTGATTATCAATTAGCTGAATTTTTAAATTTACAAAGATGAATTTTCTACCAAGAAAAGTTATTTTCCATCAAGAAGATGAATTTTCTACCAAAAGACAAATTTTCGTCAAAATGCATGAATTTCGAACCAAGCAGTTGAATTTTGAACTAAAAAAGATGAGTTTCAAACAGAAATGGAACAGGTAAAAAAAATAATTTCCACAAAAAAAAATATATCCACGAGTTGAATTCAACAATATGGATTTTCAACAAAATAGTTGAATCCTAAACCAAATAGATAAATTGAACAAACAAGATTAATTTTCCACCCGAATAGACGAACGTTTAAAAAAACAGTTTAATTTCCAACTTAAAAGAAATTTCAGGCCGCGAAACTTTTAAATAATGAATCTTTATTCAGAAAAAAGATTCTTTGGTTCAAAGAAAATTTCTTCGAATCAAAGAAAAATATTTATTGGCTTTCAGTCAAAGAAAAGTTTCCTCGATTCAAAAAATTCCTTTCGTTCAAAGAAATGGTTTTTCGTTCTAGTAGAAAATTTTCTTTCATTTAAAATGATTTTCTTCATTTAGAAGTTATTTTTTATCAAAGATTTCAAAATTAGATTCTAAAATTCTAAAAAAGTCAAATAAGCAAAAAATGAAACAAAACAAGATTAGTTGACACAGCACTATACAAAAAGACTATAATTTATTCTCTTCAGCTTTGTATACATAAATTAATTTAAAATATTTCCTGTTTTCTAATGTTGCGTAGAATAAATAATGTTATGTAATACTAGGTGTACATTTAACAACATTTCAACCCGGAAAGTTGAATTTTTGACAAAAAAGTTTATTTTCAGCCGACTTTCAACCGAAAAAGATGACAATTCTACCATCGAAGATGAGTTTTCAACCAAGAAGAATTATTTTCTACCAAGAATATTAGTTTTCTACCCAGAGACGAATTTTCGAAAAATACATTACTTTCCAACCAAATAGTTGGTTTTGCAACTAAAAAAGATGAATTTTTAACCAAAAATAAAACAGGTAAAAAAACTAATTTCCAACAAAAAAAAACAACGAATTATCCACTAGTTGAATTCAACGAAAATAGACGAATTTGCAACAAGATAGTTGAATCCTCAACTAAATAGATCAACTCAACAAACAAGATGAATTTTATACCCGAATAGACGAGTATTCAATAAAACAGTTTAATTTTCAACAAAATAATTCAACTTATAAAAAAATAGTTGAACTTATTACCAATTAGCTTAATTTTTAATCTGCAAGGCTACATTTTCAACCAAAAAGATTTATTTTCTACCAAGAAGATTAATTATCTGCGAAAAGACGAATTTTGAACCAAGAAGGATAAGTTTACAAGTAAAATGTACCTGTTAAATTTTGCAGTTGAAAAAACACTTTTAATTTCAAACTATCAATTTTTAAACTCTTTTATTTAGAAATAATACAAGTTTAATTATATTCCTTTCCATTCGAAACATTGTCCTTTTTAATCATTTTACCTAATCTAAAATAGTTTGAATTGGAACTTTTTCTATTTCAAATGCTTCGAATTCGAAATTATTAATCATTAATTATTGTTTCAAAAATCTCGAAAAGTTATCTAATATTTGAAAATTTGTTAGTGGATTTTTTGATTGTTGATATTTTTTATATTAGAAACTAGAAAGCCTCAAACCGTGCTAAATTAATAATAAATGTCGATAAATGTCGGTAACAGGACTCTATATAAATATAGTTTTAAATTTAAAACAATTTTTTTTTAAACTTAAAAATTGTTTTTCAAACCTTTGAGTAGGATAAGTATTCTCAGAAAAAATTATTAATCATAGAAAATAATGGGAAAAAGAGTAAGGTCATCCAGAACAAATACGCGTATTATGACTATATGAAAAATCATTCTGACGCAGATTACTGTTTGCTCTCTCACTTCAAAAGATATTTTCCGTGAATATGAACAATTTAAAAGGCAAAATTTGATATGGAATTATCTTTCAAATTATTTATTCATACAAATATTTGGTCAGATCCTTTTTTTGAATGCTGTATATCAAACTTAATTATTTGAAAAAGGGTTATTCTCAGAAAAAAATTAATCACGGGGCTTTTCATTATGAAAGGTATAAATCTACTTGCTTATTCTCTCGGGAAAAAGATTCTCTGAAAATGGACTTTATTCAATTTTTAATAATAAATCAACTATTATCAGATATAATTATGCATTTGTTTATAAGATTGTTTTGAAATTATTTAAGCCATTACATATTTTTTTAATTGAATGATGTCTTGTTGTAGAGAATCTTTTTGCCGGAAAATAAGCTATTATTTAGTAAAATCTTATCAGTTTAAAAATTGTAGTAAGAAGCAAAAAGAAACAAAGTTTGATGGGGAAAAGATTGTTCAAATAATAAACCATTTTTTACACTACGGTAATTGTCTACACTCCTGTTTTTTGACTTGTTTTCAAAGTGTCTTAATTCTTATTACATTAATAGGAAAACATTCTCCTCGTAATATTTATAAAAATATTATTGTTTTGAATTTTTCTAAATCGCGGGGCAAGTTCAATCATTGTTTGAAATTTTGCGACTTTTTTGCACCAAGCTTGACCTTATGGTAAAATCAAGGGGAAAAATTTCAAAAATATCCTAATGATTTAACAAAATGCGATGGGCTATTACTCTAAAAATGAGCTAAAGATCTTTGAAAAATATATATTAGTTCCGGAGTTATTCTAATTTTACGAAAACAAAGAAATTTGATGTTTTTTAAATTTCTTTCGCAGGGTGTCTACTCAGATCCTGGAAAAAATGTTTTTTCAGTTTTTAGGGATTCAGTTAATATGCTTGATTTAGAATGCTTCGACAACATTATATTACAAGATATTCTTAAATATATTGGCACCATCGACTTATTAAATAATTAAATAATACTAAAAACGTAATTAGTAATTTCATGAATTTGTCCCTAAAGTCCATGAATTTTAATAATGTAAATAAAATTTAAAAAAAATGAATATAAAAATAAATATAATAATAATAATGAAAATAAAAGAAATACAAATTCAAACAAATTTGTATTTTATCTTGTAATACTGAGTATTGTTAAGTATATTGTCTAATATTGAGTTTTTAAAAATATAGATCAATTTTTAACCAAATAGTTGAATTTTAAACAAAACAAAAAAATTAATTTTCTACCAGAAAAGATGAGTTTGCAACAAAATACATGAGTTTTCAACTAAAAAAGATGAATTGTCAACCAAAAATTAAATATTTAAATTGTGAGTTAAAAAAATTAATGTTCAACTAAAGATTCGAATTTTGAACTGAAATGGTGGAATATTTAATTGGAATAACTAGATTTTCAGTTAAAAAAAATATTTTTTAACAAAAAAAAACGAATTTTCCAAAAATAGTTACAATTTCAACCAAAGTGATGAATTTTCAACTGAAATGATGAACCTTCAACTGTAATATTTGAATTTTAAACCAAGAAGATGAAATTTCAACTAAAATTGTTAATCTTTAACTAGAATAATTGAATTTTCAACCAAGAAAATGAATTTTCAAACAAAAAGATTAATTTCTATAGAAAAGACGAATTCTCAAATAAAAAAGATCAATTTTCAACCAAAAATTTAATTCCTAAATTTTTAGTTTAAAAAATTAGTTTTCAACAAAAAAATCGAAATCTCAACCAGTTGAATTCAACTAAAAAAACGATTTTTTAAGAAAATTGTTTAATCCTTAACCCAAATGATGAATTTTCAACAAACAAGAATAATTTTCTACCTAAATAGACGAATTTTCATTTTTTTTAAACATTAATTTTCTACCAAATAGTTGAATCTTCAACTGATAAAGGAAAAATTTTCAACCGAAAATGGAATAGCTACATTTTCAAATAAAAAAATTAATTTCTAATAAAAAAATAAAATTTCCGAAAGAATAGTTAAATATTCAAATGAATAATTAAAATTTTTAACAATCTGATGCAGCTATGAAATATCTTGGTTTTAAGGATCTAAAACTGTAAACTGCAAATCCCTATTTTAAAGATTTTGCGAATATTATTGGTTCCTTTTCAACTACATATATTTGTGGCCAGATCAAGGATAAATATATCTTTCGTTCAGCTATACATTTTTTTCTGTGCACAAACAAAAAATTATAATTTATTATTGAAATTAATTAAAATAATTTTTTTACAATCAAAAAATAAATTCACTGTTTTTTAAGAAAATTTCTACTACGAAATGTTGAAAATCAAACAAATCTGAACTTTATTTAAAGCTGACAGTATTTGTAAAGACGATGAATTGTGATATTATACAACCTTTTTATACTCAAACCTTTTCAAATTTAAATTATTTTTGGTGAATTTAAATCGTTTAGAAATTAACAATTTTCAAATTATTAATTATACTTTTCAAAAGTCTGTTATTTAAACTTTAGTTACAAAATTAAAACTTATGAAAGAGAAAAATTAAAAATTCAGCGATCAACATAAACTGATTATTGAGGTATGTATCAATTTCAGATAGTTCTACTTTTATCTATTTTGATTCTAAACAACGTAATTTTTAACTTATTAACTTTAAATCATTTACCTTTTAGCAATTCATTTAGAAAATCAGAATTATTATTCATTTTTGAAATACCTCAATCAAATATTTTTCAATTTTAAATGATTCATTTTTTTTAATTTTTGACTAAAAATTGGACAGTTTTAAGATATCAAATTGAAAATTAAAAATTAAAAAGAATAATACAAAACAAGATCACTATGATTCCAATTTTTTAAATTACACAGTGTAACCCTTTTAATTCGAAATTGCTTTTTAAGTTTAGTTTAAAATGTTAAATATTTTGGAACATTTTTAAATAAAAAATAATTCAATTTTCAATGCCTAGTTCTAAAATCTTTTCATTTTTTAAGGCTTGAATTTGAGAAATTACTCTCTTAATTTTTCATTGTTTTATATTTATTCTGGAGGCATTTAATTTAAAGAAAATTAATTATCAATCTTTTAAACTGAAAATTGTGCATCTTTCAAGACGTTTTTTTATTTGATATTTTAAAATTTTGGAGAATTTGAAAAAGCAGACAATTTGGTATGTTTAAAAATGTAACTAAATAAGTTGGAAGATTTATATCTAAAATTATTAATTTTTAATCTTACTAAAATTGAAAGCAAACAATTTAGTGTATTGAAATATAAAATGATTATATTCAAAACTGAATACCAAGGCTTTCAATTGAAATTTTGCAATTTTGAAAGATTGAATAGTGAATTTTAAACTGCAATATAGTGAAATATGAAATTGGAAACGTCTAAAAAGTAACTAATTTCGTACAAAATATTTTCGAATTTAAGCTTTTGAAGCAAAAAAACTTTAAATTCAAGGCCTAAAAAATTAAACTGTTTTAGAATCGCGCATTCATTCAAGTCGTTAAAAACAATTAGTTTTGAAAATGTGCATCACGATTTTCGAAATTCAATCATTTTAATCAAAAGTGCAAAATTAATAACTGAAGGATTGCAGTACAGAACTAGATAACCAACATTTTTATCGAAAATGTGTTAAATAAATAATAAAAAAATTGAATGAAAAAAATATTTAACAAATTTAACAAAATTAAATAATAATAAATCAACTGTCACATTGACATAAGAAAAAAAGTCGCTCGACAAAAAATTGGCAAAAAGCGATTCGATGTGGACAGAATGAATGCAAGAACGGAACATTATTTTACATAATTGCTTAAAAGCTCAACATTTAAGTTTAAAAAATAAACTTAATAAATAAAATTCAAAAAAGATTTCGTGAGGCTCATCGAATTTAATATAAAAAAAAGCAAAAATCGCAGTCTATAAGAACCTCTTTCCAGCAATTAACAATCAATTAAGCACCACAAGGAAGTAAGGGTTGAGCGTAATAAAAAAGGAATTAAATTCCGAGGCGTTGCTCTCCAAGACAGAAATTGAGATCTTCATCATTCTCCGCTCTAAATTACGGAAAGCGGGTTCCAGCCCAGCTCCGCGGGGATCTAATTATCAGTTTGGGAACTTTCGAAATTAATAAAACTCGCTGCCCGCACTCCGCTTCCTCACCATCTCCTCCACGCCTTCCTGTTATATTACTCTCGGAAGTAAAATCTAAGTTCCTTGAGAAAGAGCTTGGTACGTCGGAGGAAGGAAGCTTGAGGGGGTGGCTAAAGAGGAAAGAGGATGGAGGATGGACGAAAGAGGATCGAGGAAAGAGGAAAGAGGGTGAGAGTTGAGAGGAAGGAAAGTATAGTGAGTCTTGCTAAGACGTGTTGGAGCCCAGGAGAAAGCTCAGGGGTTGGGGACCAAAAGGGGGTAACTCGAATCCAGAATTTGCCAGTCTAATGCTACTGAAACTCCACCCTCGGACTCCCCTTGGAAAGTTTGCGGGGTTCAACTCGCCCCAGACTTCTCAAGTCTTGTCTCTTCGAACTCCTTCTTGCCGCTGTCACCAGCACTTTCCCGATAATTTGGCCGCTCTTTCAATTTCGACGTGCCCCAGGGATCGGGCTTAAAACCTCAGCTTCACTGCGAGAAATTTCACAGGTTGGGGAGTATTCACATATTACAAGTGTGAAAGAAATTCGTTGAGATGATTTGCGCATTTCGAGAAAATAAAAAATGAACGACTGACGAAACAAGTATATAGCGGCAAAATAAATGGCAGTATACCCAGAGGCACACGGAAAAAATTTATCCGTAAAAAAGTCACGAACTAGTAGCCAGGTCTCGGATATGAGAAAAATTCATCGGATATTTATGTATTTTCGTAAATAACCTGCGAACTTTGAGAAAGATTGACGAACTCGATGTGAAAATTCTAAAACGGTTCATCACTTTTCTTTTACGTGAATAATTACAAAAATATTACGAGTGATTGGGAAAAGATTCTCAGAGCACTCACGAGCTTGCCCGACAAATCTGGGAACTCGAAAGTAGGTTTGCCTGTACGTGGCCAACATACCCACTCTCCCAAACGCGCGGTGCGTGTGTGCGCTCGTATGTGTGCCTCGAGCTCGTCGGATGAGTGGCTAGAAGTTTTATAATACCTATTTTGTTTGGCCTCGATGGCTGCGCGTGTTTACGCACTCCTGGTTTATGTTTAGGAACTGGTGAGTCAGCAGACTTTGAGGGTTCAAATCTTTTGAGTTGCGAATTTATAAATTAATATAATATTAAATCGCACAAATAAAATTTTTCCTTTTTTTATTTCAGTCTGAAATTTTCAGGAACTGTTCGTAGGAAATTCGAACTGTTCGTAAGAAACTTCGAAATTTATCCATATATTTCTCATAGAAATAAGAATTTAATGTTTCATTTTTTTATCTCGTATCCGAGACCAAGCTACAAGTTCGTGAATTCTTCACGGATAAATTTTTTTCCGTGCAGACCGAGGAAAGAGTGGTTAGAATGTGAGAGTGAGACCCTAATTCGAGGAGATATAAAAAGCCGTAGAAACACAAGAGCTTGCATGAGGAAATGCATGGACATGAAGCTAGAGAGGTATGCCAAGGCAGAAAAGTGCTGCGACAAATAGTTTATAAGACATGCATGATGAAGAGTTTCAGTGAATGACGCCTGAAATGAAAGACCTTGGATACTAATGGGCCCGAATGGAGAGCTTTACATAGTGACTTTGTGAAACTATTCACCTGGGCTGATTGCTAGAGTGATTGATCAGCGACCTGGGTTAGAGCAGTGTTGCGGAACGAACGTGTTATTGAAATAAACAACACGGGAGTTCTAGAATTTAGATTTTTATAAAAATCTATACCCCCCCCCCCCCTTATACAACCTCGTAAAATTCGCTTTCTCACTTTTCTTGACTGATCCTCGGCTTGAACCGAGTGAGTCGATTTTACCCCGATGGGGATAAGACTGAATGGTATAATAAT
>CAKNYM010052876.1:552486-616997 GCA_932195095.1 Andricus curvator
GGCCGTCTACCCCGGAGAGTGGCCCTCGTTCGAAGGATGAGTGTAGTAGACTTTTCTATCCGTCCGTTTTTCGTCCTTTTCTTCCCAAGAGGGGAAGTGAGGTGAGGGAAGTAGGAGAGGAAAGTAGGAAAATTAGGGGGAGGAAGTAGTGAAAGTGAGGCGTGGGAAGCAGGGAAACTGAGGGGAGGGTAGTAGGCGAAGTGATGAGAGGGTAATGATGAAGAATGGAGTGGAAGTGAGGGTGAGTTGGGGAGGGGACGAGAGGGATTGGGAAATGGGCAGGAAAGGTGTGGAGGAGGGAGGGGTAGCAGGGGAAGTAGAGCAGGAAGAAGTAGGGAAAGTGAAGGGGGAAGTAAGGGATGGGATAGTAGGTGAAGTGAGGGAAGGGATATTGAGAAGAGGGGAATCATGCGGGGGGAGGGGATGTTCGTGAAAGGAGGGGTATAGGGGAGTAAGAGGAGGGAAATCATGGAAGGGTGAGATTTGAACGACTTAATTAATATCTTAATAGGCAACAAAACCTTTTTTGTGGGCGTACGGTGACCACTCTGACTAACTTTTCGAATCTCAATAAGAAAAAATTGGTTGATGAATTAGCAGTCCAAAACAATAGACCATAATAATATAATAGTCTTTTTCATCCTTTTCTTCACAAAGGGGGAAGTGAGGTGAGGAACGTAGGGGAGGGATTTAGCGGAAGTGAGGGGTGGAAAGCAGGAAAGGTGTGGAGAGGGGAGTAGGCGAAGTGATGAGAGGGGAAGGATGAGAATTTGTATAGGAAGTAAGGGTGAGTTGGTGAAGGGCCGTGAGGGGTTGAGACATAGGCAGGCAAGGTGAGGGGAGGGATAGTAGGGGAAGTAGAACAGGAAGAAGTAGGAGAAGTGAAGGGGGAGGTGAGGGGTGGTATAGTAGGTGAAGTGAGTGAAGGGGAATTGAGATAAGGGTAATTATGGGAGGGGAGGAGATGTTGGCGAAAGAAGGAGGCGAGGGAGAGGGAAATTATGGAAGGGTGAGGTTTGAAGGACTTAATTAATATCGTAGTAGGCTACGAATCCCGTTTCAGTAGGCGCACGGCTAATCTTTTCAAACCTCAATAAGAACAAATTGGTTGATGAATTAGCAGACTAAAATAATAGACCTTAATGATATAATAGTCTTTTTCGTCCTGTTATTCCCAAGAGGGGAAGCGAGGTGAGGGGAGTAGGAGAGGAAAGTAGGGGAGGAAAGTAGCGGAAGTTAGGAGTGGGAAGCAGGGAAAGTGAGGTGAGGGGAGTAGGCCAAGTGATGAGAGAGGAAGGATGAGGAATGAAGAGGAAATGAGGGTGAGTTGAGGTGGAAACGTGAGGGGTTAGAAATTAGGTAGGAAAGGTGAGGGGAGGGGTAGTAGGAGAAGTAGAGCAGAAAGAAGTAGGGAATGTGAAGGGGGAAGTAAGGGGTGGGATAGAAGGTGAATTAAGGGAAAGGGAATTGAAAGTAAGGGAATTATGAGAGGGGATATTGGCGATAGAAAGACGACTTAATTAATACCTCATAACAGGCTACGAAATCCTTTTTTGTGGGTGCACGGCGCCTACTTTGACTAATTTGTTCGAATCTCAATCAGAAAAGATTGGTTGATGGATTAGCAGTCTAAAGTAATAATTATCCATCACAAAAAAGAGGAATACAATCCCCAAAATTCAAGATTGAAACAAGCCTAATAAACTATCTTCCTAACACTTCGTAACAAAATTCATATACCCCACTAATCTGAACATCAAAAGACCATTTCCAAAAATCCCAACAACTCTACGGTTCGAGATTAAAAGGTGACGTCCTTGTGCGGGATCAGATCGAAATCGGTATTCAAATCCCAAAACAAATTCGTGACAAACCAAGCAATATGTAGCATTTAGCTGGTATTATTTCGAGCCCTCCGATCGTCGCAGGTTCGTGAATGGCGAGAGGGTGGAGCACAATGCCAGATATCCCGTGCATATTCCCCCATGCTCGCTTGTATTTAATGCAACCACCCCCTTATGCTATAGCCCTCATAGCCAGAGGGTGCTAAGCTGCCCTGTCGCTCAGGCTTACCCCTGATTTGCTCGCGTTATTCTGGCATTCCTTCCATCCAGGAACCAAATTTGGCGCCGCCGGGCAAAGAGACCATGGAAATATCATGGGGCACGGAACAGATCGGCTCGATTGTTTTCGGATACCCCTGATAAAGTGACCTGAGAACAACCCCGTTGTTTGGGGTCACGGGTTAAACCGCGCACCTAATCAATTTATATAGAGCCCTTATTCATCCCTACTCTCTTTAGCCACCTTATCAATTTTCCATTTTCTGATATGATTTTTCCCTTCTGAAAAAACTGCGCCAAATCAGTAAGGTAAACGTCCCAGTAATTGCGGCGGTCCCAGTAATCGTCAGTTTTGAAGTATAAACGCCAGAAGTAAGTATTTTCCGCATTAAAATACATTCCTAAAATATTTTTAAGTAAGTTTGAACAGTGCTTGTTGTAGAAACCAAATTAGTTTTTTTGTACAAATAGTGCACATGGGTAAAAAAAATTGATTTGTATTGCCGGTGGCGATGAATCACGAAACGTGGAAAATAGCTTAACATTTAGGTTAGGAAAGACGTTTCTTTGCTTAAGCTTTTAATATGTCCAAAAATTACTTGATCAGGACGAAAATTATTTTTTTGTAATAAAAGATCATTTTTGTTTCATAAAATTAAGTAACGTCTTCATTTAGTACCTTCTCGTTCGAGAAATATCGGGCACGATTATAGGGACATTTTAAAAGCATAGTTGCTCGGGTAATCGTGACCGGTCGCGAAGACTAGGACGAACCTGTCAAAGTTTTATTTCCATATTTTGTTACAAATAATGATTTAATTAATTTCAAAAAGGCGTGAAATGAAATCGGAGAACTGACTTGTTACTGCGTGAAAAGTAATCGTAATATAAATAAGTGCTTAATACTGAAAAAAGGTGATGTAAAATATGATGTCAATTACTGGGACGTTTACCTTATACCGTCAACCGGGCGAATCGCTAGAACAATTTTCACAATATAATCAAAGGCTCAAAATAATTGTATTTCCAAATTGAATTGGGCTCAAAAGATCCTTTTTTGCATTGAAGATTAATTTCTTTGGTTGAAAATTTAACTATTTTTTTGAAAATTAATTTTTTAACTGAAAATTGATCTATTCCTTTTCTAGTTAAACATTTATCTTCTTTAGTTAAGAATTTAACTTATTTGTTAAAAGTGAACTTTTTTGTTTAAAAATTCCACAACTTGGTTGAAACTTGAACTACATACTTTGTTGAATTTTTTTTAAGATACATCTCTTGTTAAAAATTTAAATTTTTTGTTGAAAATTCGTTTCACTATTCTATTTTTCGATTAAAAATTCATCTTCTTTAGTTAAAAACTCAAGCACTTGATTGCAAATTCATGTATTTTGTTGAAAATTAATTCTTTTAATTAATTAATTTTTGAAAATTAAATGTGTTGCTAAAAAAATAACTTTTTTGGTTGAAAATTCAACTCTTTGGTTGACTTTTGAACTTTTTTCTCAAAAACTCATTATTTTGTGAAGATTCATCATTTTAGCTGAAAATTCATCTCTTTGCTTGAAAATTTAATCATTTTGTCGAAAATTCGTTTTTTTATGAGAATTAATTTTTAACACTGAAAATGTAACTATTCCATTTTTGATTGAAAATGATACATGAATTTTCTACCCAATAGTTAAATTTTCAACTTATGAAAAAAAAAATTTTCAAGGGAAATTCCAATAAAATAGTAACATTTTTAAATTAATAGCTCAATTATCAACCAAGTAGTTAAATTTTTTACCGAAGTAGTTGCACTTTTAACCAAAAATATGCATTTTCAACAAAAAAGTTAATTTCCCAACAAACAGCTTAATTTCCAAATAAATAGTTTACTTTTCTAACAAAGTAATTAAATTTTCAACAAAAAAGTTAATTTGCAACCAAATAGTTTAATTGTCTATGAAACTGTTGAATTTTCCACTAAAATTATGAATCTTCAACCAAAAAGAAAGGAATTTTTACAAAGTAGTTCAACATTTAGCCAAGTAGTTGATTACAAAAAATGAATTTTTAACGAAACACGTAAAACAGATTAACTTCCAAGCAAAAAGTTGAAATAGCAATTTTCAACCAAAATGGAATTGTTACATTTTCACTGGATAAATGTAATTCTCAACAACAAAAACTCATTCTTAGCAAAATAGTTACATTTTTAACCAAGGAGATGAATTTTCAACTAAAATGATGAATCTTTAACAAAAATAATGAATTTTCTACGAAAAAAGATGAAGTTTTAACCAAATAGTTGAATTTTCAATTAGAAAATATAAATTTTCAACAAAACGAGATGAATTCTAAACCAAAAGTATAATGGCAGACTTTTCAACAACAAAAAATCACTTTTTGCCAAGAATAGCTAAATTTTCTTCTAGGATTCTAATAGAAAATCAGAGTCAACAATTTTCAATCATCAAAATGTCAATCAAAGTTTTTTGTTACAATGAACAACTTTTTAACTCAGGGAAGTGTTACATATACCAAATTAAAACAAAAGTCTTTTTTACAGAAACATGTAACTTTTTTTTAACTTCAGAATGTCGCTATTGATTCTCAAAGGACGGTTGTCGAAAGTTCGACAATAGATTAACTCACGCGTCTCGAAGACGTCAACAATTACATCAAATATATTACTGTTATATTCTCAGCATTAAAAAAGAATGCTCTTATAAACAAGGCAAATAATTTTGTAACAAAATTAAAAAACGATATTGGTAGCTTATGGTAGGTCATAAAAGGTTTTTCAATTGGGCAATCGATGCGTCTCGAAGACGCGAACAAATATATTATATGAATTACTGTTGTATTCCCAATATTAAAGAAGTTTTCCTCATATCAACAAGATAAACAATATATTTTTTTAATTTATAAATCGGCATTGCTATATCATAAAAGGTCATGGAAGGTATGTCAACAAATCATTCGACGTGTCTCGAAGACGCAAACAAACATGTCAGATATAGTACTGTAGTATTCCTGATATAGTATTTCTCATATAAGCAGAAAACACAATTTTTTTTCGATCTTCGTAAATCGGTACTGGTGGGGCATAAAAGTTTCAACAATAGGTCAATCGATGCGTCTCGTAGACGCGAACAATTACACTAGATATCGTATTGTTGACGCTCCCTAATTAAAAATATATTTAACTTAAGGTAAAAACTGTAAATAAAATAATTTCTAGAAAATAGTACATAAAATAAGTTTTTTCTCTGACTGTACTCGTAGATGGCTTGGAGGACCAGTGGGATGCTGATGGCGAAGAAGCTACGTGTGAAATCGTGAACTCGTACGGGACAGGTACGAAGCCACGGACGGCATCGAGTGCCGTTCAAGGAGGAAATCTTGTTCTCTTGGTAACGGGACACCATGGACCCAAAGGGAAAGACAGAGACCATCTAAGAGGGCAAAAAAAGAAAGAAAAAGAAAGCGGGAGAGCTAGGTCGGGAGCCAAGCGAAAAGAGGCGAATTAAAATTCATGAACGCTTCGAGCGCCGTCGAATTAAAATTCATGGTAAAATTATCGCTAGCTCCTTCAAAACAAAGGAAACATTCGTATAGGAACGTACCTATCCCATGAATTATTTCTCAGTTACAATATATAGTTCACCACCCCTATATTTTCCCCTTTTCACTCAAATCGTAGATATCTTTCATGATTTATTCGAAACTCTGTCCGGGTGTCTACTAAAATTATTTTAAAAATATCAGTGACAGTTCCAGAATTTCTCCAGGTATCTGTGAATGGTTAAATTGTAATAAACTAAATTTGTTAAATAATTGTAAAAAAAATTTAAAAATAGGAATAAGTATGACAATTACGAGAGCTTCTTATAAATAATGTGGGTACTATATAAAATTGAATTCGATTCTACTTTTTACCAAAAGAGACAAATTTCCAACAAAATAGTTAATCAACTGAAATGAATTTTCAACAACAAAAAATTAATTTTTGACAATATAGTTCAACTTCTATTCAAGTAGTTAGATTCTTAAACGAAAAAAATGAGTTTTCAACAGAAAAGATGAATTTTAAATCCAAAAGAACGAATTTCTTAGAAGACAGTTGAATTTTGAAACCGAAAAGTTGAACTTTCAACAAAAAGATTAATTCTCAACGAAAAATGTAATTATGGATATTTCAACCAACAAAAAACGAATTTATAACAAAATAGTTTAGTTTTCACCCAAAGAGTTGAATTTTTAATAAAAATAATTAATTTTCAAACAAAATAGTTGAATTTTTAACAACAAAAAACAACGAATTTTCTATAAACCAGGTGAATTTTCAACCCAAGAATATGAATTTTCAACAAAAAGGTCATTTACAACCAAATAGTCGAATTTTCGACAAAATAGTTGAATTTTCGACCTGCAAAGATGAATTATAAAAAAAAATTCAAAGTTCATATTTCAACCAAAAAGACGAATTTTCAACCAAGTAGATTAATTTTCTACCAAAAGAGACTAATTTTCAACAAAATAGTTAACAACTGAAATGATGAATATTGAATCAAAGAAATTATAATTGATGACCAAATAGTTTAACCTTGAACTAAGCAGTTGAATTTTCGACCCAAAAAGTTGAATTTTTAACAAAAAGTTAATTTTCAACCAAAGAGCTGAATTTTCAATAAAATAATCAAATTTTCAACAAAAAATTTGAATTTTCGACCCGAACATATAAATTTTCAACAAAAAGTTAATTTTCAACCAAAGATTTGAATTTTTAACAAAATAGTTGAATTTTTAACCAAATAGTTGAATTTTCGACCTGCAAAGATGAATTAGAAAAAAAAATTCAAAGTTCGTATTTCAACCAAAAAGACGAATTTTCAACCAAGTAGATTAATTTTCTACCAAAAGAGACTAATTTTCAACAAAATAGTTAACAACTGAAATGATGAATATTATATCAAAGAAATTATAATTGTTGACGAAATAGTTTAACTTTGAACTAAGCAGTTGAATTTTCAACACAAAAAGATGCATTTTCAATGTCAAAGGACGAATTTTTCGGAAGACCGTTGAATTTTCGACCCAAAAAGTTGAATTTTCGACCTGCAAAGATGAACTATAAAAAAAAATTCATAGTTCATATTTCAACCAAAAAGACGAATTTTCAACCAAGTAGATTAATTTTCTACCAAAAGAGACTAATTTTCAACAAAATAGTTAACAACTGAAATGATGAATATTGAATCAAAGAAATTATAATTGATGACCAAATAGTTTAACCTTGAACTAAGCAGTTGAATTTTCGACCCCAAAAGTTGAATTTTTAACAAAAAGTTAATTTTCAACCAAAGAGCTGAATTTTCAATGAAATAATCAAATTTTCAACAAAACAGTTGAATTTTCGACCCGAAAATATTAATTTTCAACAAACAGTTAATTTTCAACCAAAGATTTTGATTTTGAACAAAATAGTTCAATTTTTAACGAAATAGTTGAATTTCCGACCTACAAAGATGAATTTTCAACAAAAAATGTAATAGTTAATATTTCAACCAAAAGAAAATGAATTTTCAATTAAAAAGATTAATTTTCAATCAAACAGTTGCATTTTGAAGCATGAACCATTTGTACCAAAAAATAATTTTTTATAAACGAAATAAAACAATTAAAAATTTAAATATAAAAATTTCAAATTTATTAGCCTCGACAGTTACTGAAAATACCTCTCGTAAAAATTCCCTGAATTTAGCAAAAAATTTTTTTAATCGCTGACTTTTGCTAGACTTTTTTTGGCCATCAAAATATTTCAACCAAATAAGATTTCAGTATTGAGCGAAAAACAGTTGAATTCATCCAAAAAAGACAACATTTCAATACAATAGTTGAATCCTTAACCAAAACAGATTATTTTTTAACCAAACAGTTGCATTTTATTTATCCAAAAAGATTAATTTCCTACCAAATTTTACAATTAAATAGCTGAATTTCAACAAAATAATGAAATTTTCAACCAAATAATACAATTTTCAACCAGAAAAATGATATCATTAAACATCCCAAGTAAGAATATTGCATTTTCAACAAAGTAGATGGATTTATAACCAAGAAAGATTTTTAAATCGAGAAAGAAATAAATTTTCAATCTAAATCTTAAATTTGCAAGCTAAGATGATGAATTTTCTACAGAGCAGTCGAGTTTTCAACCGGACAATATGAATTTTCGACAAAGAACTTAAGTTTAAACCAAATAGTTGAATCATCAACTAAAACAGATTAATTTTTGAATTACAAAAATATAAATTTGCAACAAAAAAGTTCATTTCAAAATTGAATCAAAACAGATTAATTTTCAACTAAACCAATGCATGTTTAACCAAAAAGACGAATTTTCTACGGAAAGACGAATTTTTTACAAAACAGATGAATTTTTTACCTGAAAATGTGAATTTTCCACAAAAAGTTAATTTTCAACCAAATAATTGAATTTTTAACAAAGTATTTAAATCATCAACCAAAACAGATTAATTTTCAAACAAACCGTTGCATTTTTAACCAAAGAAACAATATTTCTACAAAGTAGATGAATTTTCAACAAAAAATTACTTTTCAACCAAATAGTTGAATTTTATACCAAACTAGTTGAATTTTAACAAAAAGTGTTTGAATTTTCAACCGAAAAGGATGACTTTTTAAAAAAAAATTTTAATTAAAAAAAAAAAAATAAATCATTAGTTGAAACATAATTTAAAATAACTTATTTTTTGACCAAGTGATAAAATTGTTGGATTCTATCAATTTAGTTCGCATTTAAGTGGAAAAATGAGAAAAGGGGGATAAGAAGGGTATATGCGAAAGACTGTGAAGCATGTGATAAATAAATAGGAATTTTGGTCATTTATAGACCAAAAAATAATAGTTTGAATCCAAATTTAAATTCATTTTCAATCATTTTAAAATACATAGGCTAGAAATCTGGAAAGTTTGCTTAGAAAAAACAAGTTAATTTTAAACTGCACACATTTAAATTCGGATTACACAACGTATGTCGGATTACGTAACATTGTAGACCCTAATGACAGATAATTTCTTGATAGAACAAACTTTTCATAATTTTATGATCACAGAATATTCTACAATACATTTGAATTGTGACTGTGGAATAATTTAAGCAATTAATAATAATAAAAACATAATTGATAAATTTGTTGCTGAAGTCCATGAATTTGATAAATAATTAAAACAATTTTATAAATATTTTCAAGGGTACTTAAAACTCGATGCATATTGAACACATTAATTATTAATATTTTTAATAAAATAGATTTTTCTGAGATTAGTGAATATAATAAACAGAAGTTTAATTTGAATAAGTATAAATCCAATACTATTTTTTGTACAAATGAGAAAACATCGTTATTTAATTTAATATTACAATTTTTAGAACAAATTTAAGTACGCGAGAAAAAGTTGCCTTGAAAAAAAATCCATACTATACTTAAATTTGCATAGATGTTGTTAATTATGAGACATTTTTCTCAGATAGTGTAATAAATTCATTAGGACAGTTTGCAATTTTATCTTGAATTATAGCCTTTTTTATTTTCTCGTTATAACGTTAGAAATTTCCCAGATGAGTAAATTACTTGCATAAACAAATCTCGTTTAACTATGTACAACAAACATTTCGTATCTTGATGAGAAATAAGAAGACATATTTAACTCAAACATCAAAAAGGTAAACTAATATTAGTAAGACAATCCGATTTTCCAAATGATCTTATAAAATAAAAGAGAGTAATAAAAAATTTGACAAAAAACGTGGCACTTGTCACCTTGTAGATATTTTATTGTATACTTAGTAATAATTAAAGTTTGATTCATAATAAATATTCGCAATCTTATCACAAATGTAAAGAAACTAAATAAAATTATCCAAGGCTATTTTCAAGATTATCATTATTTGAAGACCTTTGAATTCTCTTATTACTAAAAAAAATTTATTATAAGAAATTTTAGTAATTTTTAATATAATATTTGTTTAGAAGTCTTTAAATTCATAACATTTCAAATACAAATATTGTAATTTCAACAAAACAGATGAATTTTTCACCAAAAAAAATTAATTTTCAATCAAGGAGATTAATTTTCTTCTAAAAAAACGAATTTTCGACAAAATACATGAATTCTCAACCAAACAGTTGAAATTTCTAACAACGTTATACAAAAATCGAATAGTTAAATTTTCAGTTAAAACCATTAATTTTGAACAAAAAAATACGAAAATTCAACAAAATAGTTTAATGCTCAACCAAAGCAGATTATTAATTGTCAACCAAACAGTTGAATTCTTAATTTATTTCAAGAAAAAAGAATTTTCATTAAAATAGTTGAATTTTCAACCAAAAATGGAACAGTTAAATGTTCAGTTAAAACCAATTATTTTCAACAAGAAAAAGAATTTTCAATAAAATAGTTAAATTTTTAAAAAAGGAATTGATTTTCAAGCAAGAATTAATTTTCAACCAAGAAAGACGAATTTTCAAGAAAATACATAAGCTTTCAAACAAATAGTTGAAGTTTCTACTAAAAAAAGATCAATTTTGTAATAAAAATTAAATATTTAAATTGTCAGTTGAAAGATTTATTTTTAGCCCAAAAAAATGAATTTTTAAGATAATAGTTAAATTTTCAATTAAAGAGATGTATTTTCAACTAAAAAGATGAATCTTTAACCACAAAAATGAATTTTCAATCAAGAAGATTAATTTTCTTCTAAAAACACGAATTTTCGACAAAATACATGAATTCTTAACTGAATAGTTGAATTTTCAACCAAGAAGATAAATTTTCTACTGGAAAAAAATAATTTTTAACAAAATACATAAATATTTAAACAAATAGTTGAATTTTCTACTAAAACTGATAAATTTTCAACCAAAAATGAGACAGTTAAATTTTCAGATAAAACCATTATTTTTAACCCAAAAAGCAAAATTTTCAATAAAATAGTTAAATTTTCCAACAAAGAAATTAATTTTTAACAAGGAATTAATTTTTTACCGGAAAAGACGAATTTTCAACAAAATACATAAGCTTTCAACCAAATATTTGAAGTTTCTACTATAATACGATCAATTTTGTAATAAAAAATGGATACGTAAATTGTCAGTTAAAAAATTGATGTCCAACCCGAAAAAAATGAATTTTCAAGGAAAAAGTTAAATTTACAAACAAAGGGATGAATTTCCAACTATAAATATGAATCTTCAACCAAAAAAATAATTTTTAACAAATAGTGATGAAATTTTTACCCGAAATGAGATGAATTTTCAACAAAAAGTTAATTTTCGATCAAGAAAGAAAAATTTGCAATTGAAGAGTTAAATTTCAACCAGAAGATATTAATTTTCTACCAAAAAGAGATAAATTTTCAACAAAAAAGTTGAGTTTTCAAGCTAAAAAGTCGAACGTTCTATACAAAATTTGACTAACAATCCCGAAAAGGTAAAGTTTCAACAATAAGTTTATTTTCAACCAAGAAAGATTAATCATCAACCAAATAGTTGAATTTTCAAACGAAAAGTTCATTTTAACCCAAGAAAGATGAATTTTTAATAAAATAGTTTAATTTTCAACTAAATAATTACATTTTTACCCAAAAAAAGATTAATTTTGAACCAAAAATATAATAGTAGACTTTTTAATCAAAATAGAATTAACTTTCAACCAAAAATAGTTGGATTTTCTTATTGTCTTTTACTATTTCAGATAACATTTGATTTAAAAAAAAAAAAACAAGGAAAAAGGGCAAGTTTCACGACCCTGAAGTTTGCCACAGATATGGATTTGGAAGTTGTGTAATTAATTATAAACAAACTAAGCGTCAGATAAAAAAACTAAAAACACTTTTGGGTTCGTCTCCCAAATATCCACGTGTGCCTCTTTTGTTTTGTTTTTTAAACAATTTTTCAAATAATTGCATTATTTTTCATGTTCTGTTATTGTTATAAACAAAATATCTTGACGCGCCTTTTTTTTGTAAGCATTTTTAAAACAATTAAACCATTTGAAACTTTTGTAATTAATTATAAACAGACTAAAAGTCAGATCAAAAGACCAAACATTCCTTTGGATTCGTTTCTCAAATATAAAGGTGCGCTTTTTTTTTAATTATTCAAACAATCACATTATTTTTTATTGTTCTGCAATTGTTATAAAAAAACTATGCGTCCCATTGAAAAAAACACCATTGGATTCGTCTTCGAAATATCCAGGTGCGCCTTCTTTCTGAACCATTTTTCAAACAATTAAATCATTTGTTGATAAGCGTACAGTTGCATGGCTCCAGATATAGATTTAAACCTTTTGTAATTAATTATAAGCAAACTAAGCTTCAATCCAAAGGTGTTTTTGGTTTTTGATCAGGTTCTTTGTTTATTTATAATTAATTACAAAAGTTTCAAATCTATATCTGGAGCCACGCAAGTGTACACTTATTAACAAATATTTCAAATGTTTAAAAAAACGGTTTAAAAAAAAGTCGCATCTAGATATTTCGAAAAAGAATGCAATGGTGTTTTTAGTTTTACGATCGGACGCATAATTTGTTTATACTAATTGCAGAACAATAAAAAATAATGAAATTGTTTACAAAATTGTTCAAACAAAATAAAGATTGAATACATTTTCTTTTTTTTTTCATTCAAACTCTAAAATGAGATGTATGAAAGTGACTAAAGTGGCCTTTTCCTTTAATAAAGTAACTACAGTGACTTTTTAAAAACTATAATAATACTAAAACGTGACTTTTTCTTTAAAAAGTGACTAGAAAGTGAATTTAAAAAATGACTGAAAATGACGCAAGTGACTGTGTGACCCTGAATTATTAAATACTTTAACTGATTAAAACAGTAGAAAAAATAAAATGCCTAGAAGAGCTTCCAGAAGTCGTTTTCTTTCAACTATTTCAAAGTCTCCACTTCTTCCTGAAAAAGGAGACGTACAATTCCGCGGAAAATTTTTAAATATTTACAAGAGAATTTTTAGATGGTCACTGTACAATTTTGCCTGGACGAGACGAACTACGTGGGTCTCTCCTTGTTAGCACTTAATTAACTACCAGCGACTTGACCAGTCTCTGGAGATGTGACTCTGCTCTCCACAAAAAAAATAGGAAGGAAATAAAAACTGAGAGAGAAAAAGACAAGGCTTGCGTTAAAAATATCGACGATCTTACATCCTATGTACAACATACCGGGTGTCATTCTAGCCTTGACTTTCCTGGAATTCCAAGAAAATAATAATAATAATAATCATGAAGAAATATTAATGCAGGAACATTAATGCAGAGATATTCACTTGCAAGCGACCTCAGAAAGATGTTTACCGATTGGCAGATGCGTTTCCGTTCTTCGGCAACACCTCTCCTTTTCCAATGGAAATTACGTGAGTACCTTTTTCACTACAAAATATCTTTAAATAAATTTCAAAATCAAAACAATTGCTTTCTCATAGAGGGAGGTTTGTTATGACCTAAATTTTCAAATCGAATTTTTTTGACATATTTCGATATAATTCGACCCCAAGAGTTCAAAAACAATTTTTTTTTTTAAATGGCCATGTGTGTGTAACTTTTTCTGTTCACGATATCTCGAAAAGTAAAAGAGCTATGATCATAAAATTTGGACAAATTGTAGCTCTGATTGATATTCAGGTCTGGTACGATTTGGAGCTGAATCGGTCAATACGATTCTAGTGTATTTGTTCGCATCTTCGAGATGCATCGATTGACCTATATTGTTGAAACTTTTATGACCTACCAATAAGTATTTATGAAGTTTCAAAAAACTGGTATATTCTGTTTATATGAGATAATTTTTTCAGATGTTCAACATATAACAATATTACACGTAGTGTATTTTTTCGCGTCTTCGAGATGCATCAATCAACCTATTGTTGAACCTTTGATGATCCACCAGTACCGATTTATGAAGTTTCCAAAAAATGGTTTATTCTGTCCATATGAGAAAAACATTTCTCATATTAGGAATATTAGGATATTAGGATATTACTGTATCTGACATGTTTGCTCGCGTCTTCGAGAAACGTCGAATGACCTATATTGACGAACCTTGTATGACCTCTTATGTTCTAGTAATACCGATTTATAAAATTTAAAAAATAGACTGTTTATCTTATTGATATGAAGAAAACCTTTTTAATATTGGGAATACAACAGTAATGTATATGATATCACTTCTTAGAGACGCATCGATTGCCCAATTGAAGAATCTTTAATGACAAAATTATTTACCTTCTATATGAGAAAATTTGTTTGATATGAAGAATATAACAGTACTGTATTTGATGTAATTGTTTGCATCTTCGAGACGCGTGGATTGACCTGTTAACGAACTTTCGATGGCCATTCTTGATCAATAAATGGCGGCTTAGAAAGTTTATATGTATGAAGAAATTTTTTTTCAAATTTGGAATGTAACACTAGCGTCAGTTAAAAAGTTTTTAATTGTAACAGAAAAAATCGATTGACTTTTTGACGAGTTCTCTGATTTTCTGAAAATAAGATTTTCGGTAATACAGAAACATAAACTTGAAAAATATTAAGTCTTAATTTTTTCTTCTGTTAGAGAAAAACCTCCCTTTATGAAAAATCAAATTTATTTAATACCTATAAGGAAGCAAAATGGTCATAAAATGAGCACGAATTAATAAACCCATAGTGAATATATCCATAGTACTTCGCAGCGGTATTTTTCCTAGGATGGACTTTATGCTACTTTTTCATAAAAATCCCATTTTCGAAATACCCTGACTTTCTTTAACTTCCTGACAAATTTTTCATTTTCGCAGAAAGTTATACATCTTTTTAGGCATAAAAATAATCTTACATCTAGGAGATCAATAAAGAAAAAAATTATCAAAAATGTTGAATTGTCAAGCCTTTTTGAATTTTCAACAAAAAATTAATTTTTAACAAAATTGTTGAATTTTTAAGCCAATAACACGATTCTTCAACAAATTAAATGAATCTTCAATTAAAACAAAAATTTCAAGCAAAAATTAAACAGTTACATTTTCTTTGAAAAAAATTAATTTTAAACCAAAACACAAATAAATTAATTTTAAAAAAAAGTTAAATTTTCAACCAAGAAAATTCACTTTCAATCAAAAAAATTAAGTTTCAGCAACTAATGGTTTTTCTATGAGAAAAGACGAATTTTCAACTAAATACTTGAATTTTTAACTGAAAAATAAAAATGTTCAACTTCAAATAGAATAGTTGAATTTTCACTGTAAAATATGAATTTTCAATATAATAGTTGAATTTTCAACCAAAATGATGAATTTTCAACCAAGAAGATTAACTTTCTACCAAAAAGACGATTTTCCAACCAAATAGTGGAACTTTTATCTGAAAAAATTAAATTTTCAACAAAAGATGGAATCGTTCAGAGTTAAAAAAATAAATTTAGAAAGAAGGAGTTTTCAAAAAAAAGTTAAATTTTCAACGAAAAACATTTACTTTCAACCAAAAAGATTAAGTTTTAACAACGAATGATATTACTTTTCTACCAAAAAGACAAATTTCCAAATAAATAGTTGAATTTTTATCTGAAAAAGGAAAATTTTAACTAAAAAAGAAAAATTTTCAACTTAAAATAGAATAGTTAAATTTTCACTTCAAAAAATGAATTTTCAACATAATAGTTAGATTTTCAACCCAACTGATGAATTTTCAACCCAGAAGATTCACTTTATACCAAAAAAGACGAATTTTCAACCAAATAGTGGAACTTTGATCTAAAAACGATACATTTTCAACAAAAAGTTTAACAAAAAAAAACGTATTTTCAACCAAAAAATAAATTTTCAACTAAATAGTTGAATTATTCACAAAAAATGTAATGTTTAAATTTTCAACCGAAGAAATGCATTTTCAACCAAAAAGATCAATTTTCAAACAAGAAGATTAGTTTTCTACCAGAAAAGACAAATTTTCAGCGAAATACACAAACATGAATTTCCAACAAAATAGTTTAATTTTCATCTAAAAAAGATTAATTTTCAACTTAAAATAGAATAGTTAAATTTTCAGTTAAAAAATAAATTTCCGACTAAATAAAATCAATTTTCAGCCGAGGAGTTTACATTTCTTTCAAAAAGAACGAATTTTCAAGAAAATAGTGGAATCTTCGACAAAAAGAATAAAAAGAAACGAATTTTCTAACAAAAAAATTAATTTTCAACTAAGAAAGATAAATTTTCAACTCAAAATAGCACTTAAGTTTTCGAATTACAAAATTAATTTCCAACAAAATAAAATTAATTTTCGACCAAGAAGATTACATTTCTACCAAAAAAGACGAATTTTCAAAATAGTGGAATTTTTAACTAAATAAGATAAAAAGAAACGAGTTTTCAACCAGATAGTAGACATTTCAAATTTAAAAAAAATAAATTTGCAAGAAAAACTGGAATAGTTGAATTTTTAGTGAAAACAGTGAATTTTTAACAAACAAAAAAAAATAATTTTCAACGTAATAGTTAAATTTTTTATCAGAAGATAAATTCTCAACGAAAAATGTAATAGTTGATATTTAAACCACAATGTAATTTTATTTTAAACCAAAAACAGTTGAATTCAACTAAAAAGACGAATTTTGAACATAATAGTTGAATCCTCAACCAAGAGATATTGATTTACAACCAAAAAATTGAAATTTTAACAAGAGAAGCTGCAATTTCTATGCTATGAGATAAATTTGTATACAGAAAAGACGAATTTTCAACCAAGAAAGATTTTTTATCCAATAAAGAAAAATATTTCACCCAAAATGTTGAATTTTCATGTAAAAAACTGAAATTTCGATAAAACAGTTGAATTTTTAAACCAAGAATATGAATTTTCAACAAGAAAAAATAAAATTCCTATCAAGGTTCCACATTTATTTAATTAACAGAATTTATATGCATTTTCGTTACATAAGTTTATAAAATCTTGATAAGATTTTGTGGGGGGGAGGGTGAAAGTTTCAGAAAAATTATCGAAAATTCCCTGACCTACAGCAAACCTGTATTTTTTTGTTAATCTGGAATGCAAAGTTTCCTATTATCACTATATCAAGAAATTGGCATATGTAACAGGTTCCTTTTATAAATGAAGGGTCCCGAGGAATAAGGGCGCAAGTGCCAAAAGTCGGATTTTGCAAGAGACACACAAAACTGTCTTGCTTAAATGTATTTGATATTTAAAAAAAAATCAAAACAGTACTTTTGGGCTATTACTTAGCTCTACCGAAAAACTAAAACAAAAACAAAAAAAAATTCTATAGTTTATTTATTTAAACACCTCCGAATTGCTAAAGGTTCCTTAATGAAACAAGTAACAATATACAAAAAAAACTTGTCAATAAACAGTGCATCCCAAAAAACGCCAGACCTGACACAGAAAAGCTGAATACATTTTTTAATTTTCAATTTAAAATAAATAAATAATGTGCATTCGATCTATTACTTATAACTCTTGCGAACCACTGAAGAAACATCCGGAAAGAAGCAACCACTTCCGATAAAGCCCCTTGTCAATAGGATGGTGTGTTCCCAAAAATGGAAATATTGACACCCAAAGAATTGCATGACTTTTTTATTTTTTAATTTAAAAAAAAAGTTGTTTCGTGCTATTGCTTTGGTTTATTAAATCTTAAAAAGAACAGGCAAAAAGAAGTTATTATTAAAAAAAACAAAAATATATATGGATTTTGACCCACTTCTAAATAAAAGTAGACAAAAATCTTCTACAATATCTTTGCTTCGACAGAGACATGACTTAGGTAAAAAAAAATAGTTTAAGCCAATAAAACGCATTTCCGAAATTTGGTACCAACTCAAATAAAGCCATTCACCTGAAAAATCACGCATAAATAACATTTGTCTCACAAAATAGATAATCGCTTAATCTTGATTCGAATCAACAGTGCGTTTACATTTTTGAACGAGCATATAGAAGAACAATCAGCCAGACACAACAGCGCAGCATTTTGAGTGATTCAGTACACACAGTAAGGTAGATTTAAATAAAAAAATATTATGACTCTATATTTGAGTGGCAAATAAGAAGTGTTTCCTTTGGTAATCGAAAGCCTATCGACTCACATTTTCAGCGATAATAATCGTTTGTAAAATATGTATGCTCATGGTGTCATTTGTGGTTGGACAGACGTATTTGGTAAACACGCGGCTCACTTTTGGCTTCCTATCTGCGTATTGACAGTACAAAATCCTAGATACAACACATTGCACAGCACTGTTTACGGCTCGCATACATACACACATATTCACAAATATAGGTGTATTTGTGCTCAAACGCAGGACAATTGTACCTGCGGTAATGTCAATTTGTTACTGTTACCGTTACCGTTTCTAGTAAGATAAATATACTCCCAAAGTCTCGAGGATTTTCTCAGATATCTGCTTTGCGATTAATGCCGACAAATATTTGCTGCTATTAACACCCCAATCGCACACACACTTTTCGATTCAGATTTTTATGGACTAAGATTCGGGAGTTTTGTATATTTACATTAGGGGCAGCCGCAAATTGATATGCTAAGACTTTTGACTAACTATCCAGAAATCATTATTTTCAAAAATCAAAAATCCAATTTTTCATTTTCCCTGACCATTAATATAACAAAAAAAACCATTTCAGATTGAAATTTTCACATTTGAAATTTATTTACATATTTATCTTAATAAAAAAAACAGTTGAAAAATTGAAATCAGACAAATTTAAAACTAAAAAAGATCAATTTTCAACAAAAATGAAAAAATTACATTTTCAGTTAAAAAATGGATTTTAAAACAAAAATCAAATTTTCAACTAAGCTGATGAAAATGAAAAAGTTAAATTTTCAATTAAAAAAATTAATTCCAACAAGAAAAACAAACGAAGTTTCAATTTTCAATCAAAAAATATTTTAATTTTGAATAAGAAACAATTGACTTTGCAACCCAAAAAAGTTACTTTTCAAGAAAAAATTAATTTTTAACCGAAACAGATTGATTTCTACAACATCAGATGAACTTTTGAAACAAAAACACGGATTTTCAAACAAATAGTTGATTTTCTAACAAAGAAAGATTTCAGTTGAATTTTCATCCAAATGGTCGAATTTTCGAACAGAAAAAGAATAAGCTTCAATCGACAACAATTGCATTTTCAACTGAATAATTAAATTTTTTAGAATACAGATGAATTTTCAATCCAAAAGGACGAATTCTCTGTCCACACAGACAAATGTTCAATCAAACAATTAAATTTAGGACCAAATGTTTTTGTCTTTATGAAAAAATACTCAAATTTTCAACAAAATAATTAAATTCGCAACAAAATAGTTGAATTTGTAACCAAATACATGAATTTTAAACCAAATGGTAGAATTTTTAACAATAAAAAAACTTCAACCAAAAACAGTAGCATTTTCAACAAAACAGTTAAATTTTCAACAACATAAAAGTAATTTTTAACCAAACAGATGCATTTTTAACCAAATGGTTCAATTTTAAAGCCAAAAAGACAACTTCTTAGAAGACAGTAGAATTTTTAACCCGAAAAGATGAATTCTCAACAAAAAATGTAACAGTTGATATTTCAAACAAAAAAATATGAAATTTCTACCAGAACAGATGAATTTTTGAACCAAAAATACGAATTTACAACCAAGAAGATTAATTTTCTACCATAAAAGTTAAATTTTCGAGAAATAAAGATGGATTTCCAACAAAATGGTTAAAGTTTCAACAAAATAATTAAATTACAAACCAAGAAGATTAGTTTCTTACCAAAATAGACGAATTTTCATCTAAAAAATATTTCACTTGAATTTTCAACACCAAAATATGAATCTTCAACAAACAATTATTTTTTGTTTCAGATTCGTATGCACTTAGATTCGAAGGTTTTTTATATTTACATTAGGGGCAGCCGCAAATTAAAGTGCTAAGACTTTTGGCTAACTATCCAGAAATGATTTTCAAAAATAAAAAATCCAAAAAACATTTTTTAATTTTCCCTGACCATTAATATTCAAAGACTAGTGTTTTAATCTTGTTGCATATAATATTTTACAAACCGGATAAAACAATTTCAGATTAAAACTTAATCATTCAAAATTTATTTATTTATATCAATCAAAAAAGGTAACTTTTCTATTACGAGAGATATATTTTCTGTCTAAATAGACGAATTTTCAACAAAACAGTTAAATTTTCGACGAAAAAAGATTTCTTCTTAACAAAATTCAGTTTTCTACCAAAGCAAACGAATTTACAGCTAAAAAATATCAATTTTCAACCAAAAATGGTAATGATACCTTTTCAGTAAAAAAATTAATTTTTAACCAAAAATAAAATCGAATTTTCAACAAAATGTATAACATTTCAACCGAAGAGATGAATTTTGAACCAAAGAGATGAATTTTCAACTAAACTGATGAAAATGGAAGACTTAAATTCTCAGTTAAAAAAAAAAAAATTAATTTTTGACAAAAAAACGAATTTTCAACAAAAAGACGAATTTTCAACCCACAGACGTAAATTTTAATCTAAATCATTAATCTTCAACAACAAAAAATGCTTTGTTAACAAAGCGGTTCAACCTTCAAACAAGTAGTTCAGTTTTCAAAAAAAGGCTTTAATTTTGAATACGAAACAATTGTCTTTTTAACTCAAAAAAGTTACTTTAAAAAAAATTAATTTTCAACCGTGACAGATTGATTTCTACCAAATCAGATGAACTCTTGAAACTAAAGACGGATTTTCAAAAAAATAGTAGAATTTTTAGCAAAAAAAGATTTCAGTTGAATTTTCATCCTGATGGTCGAATTGTGAAACAAAAACAAATAAACTTTAACCAAAAAAAATTGCATTTTAAACAAAATAATTGAATTTTTTCGAATGCAGTTGAATTTTCAACGAAGAAAGATGAATTTACAATCCTTTTTGTCTCTTTAACAAAATACTTGAATTTTCCACAAAATAATTCAATTTTCCACAAAATAGTTGAATTTGTAACCAAATATTTTAATTTTCAGCGAAATAGTAGAATTTTCAACAACAAAAAATTAATTTTTAGCCAAACAGTTGCGTTCTTGAACAAATATTTGAACTAAAAAGCCAAATATTTGAACTAAAAAAGATCAAATTTCTACCAGAAGGGATGAATTTTAAAACCAAAAAGACGAATTTTAAACCAAGAAGATTAATTTTCTACCAAAAAAAAAGTTGAATTCTCGACAAAAAGTTGAATTCTCAACAAAATAGTTGAATTTCCAAATAAGGAGTTACATTTTCAACAAAATAATGAACTTTCAAACCAAGAGGATTAGTCTTCTACCAAAACAAACGATTTTCAACCAAAAATCGAAAAGTTACATTTTCAGTTCAAAAAATTAATTCTTAACAAAAAAAAATCGAATCGTCCATTTGATAGACAATTAATCTTCTTGGTTTAAAATTCATCTTTTTGGTTTAAAAATTCATCTATCTTAGTAGAAATTTCATCTTTTTGGTTGAAGATTCACCAATTTAGTTGAAAAATCATCTCTCTTGTGGAAAAAAAACAATTTTGTTGAAAATCGGTGAGTTATATTGACTGATTTGAAAAGTCACATTAGACTGGTTCATCAGTCGTCAAATCCACATTTTTTAAGTCAGTAAAAATTGACTTCGAATCATTTACATTTGACTGATTCAGAATTATAGTAAAGTTTGCAAGGAACTTGACCTATTCGATTTGTTTAGTTTAAAATTTAACTATTTTCTGGACAATCCGTTTTCTTTTTATTGAAAATTTCTCTTTCTTAGTTGAAATTCAACTTTTAGGTTGAAAATTCATGTATTTTTTTAAATATTCATCTTTTTTGGTAGAAAATCAATCTCGTTGGCGAAAAAAAAAATTTGCTTGAAAATTCAACTTTTTGGTTGAAAATTTTTGTATTTTGTTGAAAATTCATTTATTTAGTAGCAAATTAATCTATTTGGTAGAAAATTATCTTTCCGTATGAAAATAATCTTTTCGGTTGAAAATTCGTATTTTTTTGTTAAAAATTTAACTCCATGCTTGAAAGTTGAAATACTTTATTAAATATTCATTTTTGTGGTTGAAAATTCATCAATTTAGTTAAAAAATCATCTCTTTTGTTGAGAATTAATTTATTTTCTTAATGAAAATTAAACTTTTTTAATTGAAAATTCAGCAGTTTGAATCATTTGAAATGACTGATTTCATCACTGAGTCAAACTGACTGATTTGAAAAGTCACTTTTGACTGATTTGTCGGTCGTTGAATCCGTATTATTTTTATCAGTCAAAATTATCTTCGAATTAGTCACTTTTTACTGAATCAGATTTAGAGTGTAGTTTGATAGAAACTTCAACTATTTTATTTGTATGGTTGAAAGTTTAACTTTTTTCTGGAAAATTCTTCTTTTTTTTTTGTTGAGGATTGATCATTTCAGTTGAAAAGTCATTTTTTTGAAAATTTAATCATTTTTTTTTTGGTTAAAAATTTATATTTTTCAGTTGTTAATCTAACTATTTTGATAAAAATTCATGAATTTTGTCAATAATTCGTCTTTTTTGGTAGAAAATTAATCTTCTTCGCAAAAAATTGATTTATTTATTGCTTGAAAATTCAACGACTTGGTTGAAAGTTGAACTGCTTTATTAAAAATTAATATTTTTGGTTATTGATTTTAAATTTTAGTTGTTTGGTTGAGGATTCAACTACTGTGTTGAAAATTACTCTTCTTTGTTTAAAATAATATTCGGGTTGAAAATTCATCTTTTTGTTAAAAATTTAATTACTTGCTTGAAAGTTGAACTACTTTGTGAAAAATTCATTTTTTTTTATTAAAAGTTCATCCATTTGTTTTAAATTTAACAATTTTTTGTTAAAATTTCGTTTTTCAAAATGAAAATGAACCATTTTTAGGTAAAAATTCAACAGATTAGATCATTTAAGATGACTGATTTCATCAGTGAGTCAAATTAGACTGATTTGAAAAGTCACTTTTAACTGATTCGGCAGTGGTCGAATGCGCATTATCTGAATCAGTCAGAATTGACTTTGAATCAGTCATGTTTGACTGATTCAGATTTGGAGTGTACTTTGAAAGAAACTTGATCTATTTGAATTATTTACTCGTGACTTGATTACGATGATTGTACTTAGAAGTAATGCGAGTGGATAATTTGATTTTATCAAACGACCACAAAATGCTTTGTATAGCTCCGCACATATAGACATGTTCATTCCGCGCGACAGAAGTTTGACGACAAAATATTTGTCGTTCAAACAGCCCGGATCCTGAAAGTCCCTAGGTTTACGTTGCGTCAAGCCGAGACCCACCTCGATTTACTTGACCAAATCACCGAGTAAATTGGAAAAAAGTGTCCCTTTCTAAACCCAAAAAGATGAATTCTAAAAAAAATAATAGTTGATATTTAAACTAAAAAGATGAAATTTCAACAAAAAGGAATGAATTTTAAAACCAAAAAGACGAATTTCCAACCAAGAAGACTAAGTTCTACCAAAAAAATTGAATTTTCAACAAAAAGATGAATTCTCAACAAAATAGTTAAATTTGCAACCAAGGAGTTACATTTTCAATAAAAGAATGAATTTTCAAATCAAGAAGATTAGTTTTCTACCAAAACGGATGAAACTGGCCCCCTCTCGTTGACGAACGAAGTTTCGCCCCCCCCCCCCCCTCCTTCCCGAAAGTAACGTAATCGTTGGCTAAACACGGATTTCACGTTTATTCTGCAGGTTTTCGCGAATTTACGACGAAAAATATGACTTCAACAATATAGTTCAATTTTTACCTGAAAAAAAAATAAGTTAAAAAAATGGAAGAGTCAAATTTTCAATTTAAAAATTAATTTTCAACAAAAAAAGAAACTAGTTTTAAAGAAATTGAATTAAACCAAAAATGACGAAATTTGAATAAAGTAGATTGATCCTAAAGTAAATAGATAAATCTTTAATAAAGAATATTAATCTGCTACCCAAAAAGACGAATTTTCAACAAAAGAGTTATGTTTTCAAGCTAAAAATCAAATGTTTTAGAGAACAGGTGACTTTTAAAGCTGAAAGGATGAATTTTCAACTAAATAGCTGAATTTTCAATTGAGAAAGATAAGTTTTTGGTCAAGAAAAAATAAGTTTTCAACCTAAAATGGAATAGTTAAATTTTCAGTTAAAAGAATTAATTTTTACAACAAAAAAAAAAGAATTTTTTAGAAGTTGAATTCAACCAAAAAAGACGAAATTTTAACATAATAGTTGAATCCTCAACCAAAAAGATAAATTTTCAAAGAACAAGATTAATTTTCTACCCAAAAAGACGAGTTTTTTACAAAATACATGAATTTTCTACCCAATAGTTGAATTTTCAACTTATAAAGGATACATTTTCAAAAAAAAATGGAATAGTTACATTTTCAGAAAAAAATTCATTTTTAACCACAAAAAAACGAATTTTCAACCAAATTGTTGAATTTTGAAGCCAAAAAGACGAATTATCTACAAAATAGTTGAATTTTCAACCTGAAAATATGATTGTTCAAGAAAAAAGTTATATTTTTACCAAGTGTTTAAATTTTTAAGTAAAGAGATTAATTTTTAACCAATCAGTTGAATTTTATACCAAAATAGTTGAATTTTCAACCAAAAATATAAATTTTTAACAAAAAAGTTAATTTTCAACCAAATAGTATAATCTTCAACCTAATAGTTAAATTTTCAATTGAATAATTAATTTTCAACTAGTAGAACTCACCAAAAAAAGACCAGTTTTTAACAAAACAGCTTAATCCTACACCAAATAGATGAATTTTCAACAACAACAAAATTTATTTTCTACTCAAAACGACGCATTTTCAATGAAAGAGTTAAGTTTTCAAGTTAAAAAGTCAAAAGTTTTATAAAATAGGTGACTTTTAAACACGAAAGGATGAATCTTAAACCAAATATTGAATTTTCAATTGAAAAGGATAAGTTTTTAGCCAAAATTAAAAGTTAAATTTTCAGGTAAAAAAATTAGTTCTTAACAACAACAAAATGAACTTTCAACCAAATTCTTGAGTTTTGAAGCCAAAAAGACGAATTCTACGAAGTAGTTAAATTTTTAAACAAATAGTTTATTTTTTAACCAATGAGTTGAATTTTCTACCAAAATAGTTAAATTTTCATCCAAAAATAAAAATTTTTGACAAAAAAGTTCATTTTCAAGCATATAGTATAATTTTCAACTTAGAAGTTTAATTTGTAATTGAAAAAGATAAGTTTTCAACCAAGAATGGAATTGTTGAAAATGCAACTATTTTGTTAAAAAGTAATATTATTGGTAAAAAATTCAACTACCATGTTGAAAGTTCAACTACTTTGTTGAAAATTCTCTTTTTTTCGTTGAAGATTCATTTCTTTGGTTAAAAATTTAAATATAAAAAAAAATCGTTTCATTTTTCGTCGAAAATGATTTTTTTAAGTGTAAATTTAACTATTTCATGTTTTGTTGAAAATTCTTTTTTAGTTAAAAATTTAACTACTTGGTTGCAAATTCATCCTTCTTAGTTCAAAATTCAAGTACTTAGTCGAAAATTTATGTATTTTGTCGATAATTAATCTTTTTTGTAGATTTTTTTTAATTCATTTTTTTGTTAAGATTCATAATTTTAGTTGAAAATTCACCTCTGATTGAAAATTCAAATATTTTGCCAAAAATTCTTCGTTTTGGTTGAGAATTAATTTTCTCAACTGAAAAGGTAACCACTCCATTTTTGGTAAAAAATTGATTTTTGCATTGAAAATCGACCTTTTCTGCTTAAAAATGCATGTATTTTGTTGAACATTCGTCTTTTTTTTTGTTAGAAAATCTATATTTTTCATCTTTTGTAGTTAAAAATTCAACTATTCCGTTGAAAATTTATCTTTTTTATTAAAAATTAACTCTCTTCTTGAAAATTCGTCTATTTGGTTAGAAAATTAATCCTGTTTGTTGAAAATTCATCTATTTAGTCGATTGAACCATTTTGATAAAAATTCGTCTTAATTCTTCCGTTGAAACCAACTGGTTGCTCATTCTTTTTTTTTTTGTTAAAAATTAGATTTTTCAACTAAAAATTTAACTATTCTATTTTTGGTTGTAAACCTAGATTTTTAAGTTGAAGATTCAACTATATGGTTGGAAAATCATGTATATTGTTAAATCAACGTTCGGCGATTAAAAATCAACTTTCTTCTTAAAAAGTCGTCTTTTTGGCTTGAAAATTCAACTATTTGATTGAAACTGCGACTAAATAAATTTTTGTTTTCGATAATGTTGGTCTTTAATGTATCGACACGGATTTAAATTTTATTTTTTTATCAGAGAAGTGTCACATGTTACAAATACTTTGCGACCCCCTCCTATGTCACACTTTGTGACGTTAGGGCAGACCCCCCACCCCTTAGAGTGTAACGTAATATGTGGACGTTCCCACACTCGCAGTATGAGATATCGGAATGTCCCAAGGATATCTCAGAATATCCTGAGGACATCCCATTAATGTCCCAATTTTACAAGTCAAGGATGTCCCCAAGATATCCCAATTTTATGTGCCAAGGATGTTCCCAAGATATCCCAATTTTATATGCCAATGGTGTCCCAAGATATCCCAATTTTATATGCCAAGGATGTTCCAAAGATATTCCAATTTCATATGCCAAAGATGCTCCCAAGATATCCCAATTTCGTATGCCAATGATATCCCCAAGATATCCCAATTTTGTATGCCAATGATGTCCTAAAGATATTCCAATTTCATATGCCAAAGATGTTCCCAAGATATCCCAATTTCGTATGCCAATGATATCCCCAAGATATCCCAATTTTATATGCCAAGGATGTCGCCAAGATATCCCAATTTTATATGCCAAAGAGGTCTGCAAGATATCCCAATTCTATAATTTAGTATATTCCTGGAAAATCATATATACATATCTAATGCCAATTATATGTATATGTAATTGTATAAATGAAATAACTCATCGTTTAACAGTTCTAGGTATTTTCCCGGAGATTTCGTACAAATTATAATATTATAAAGTACAATGATAGTAGAGTACCCTCTAAAGTCACTTCCAGGTAAATTTCATTATGGCTGTCAGTGTGCGAAAACTGTCGCGCAATAGTAAGTGACGCTCTAACAAAAGTCAACAATTATTTCTCGAATATTCTTGCCGGATTATAATCTATTCTCATTTATAGTATGTAAACCAACGCGGTATATATTAATTTGATTGTTTTTGTCATAAAATCTGATTTCGCCATTATGCTGACAGTGGAAAGTGCGATTTCTAAACTGCGCAATTCAAAGGTTATAGAGATACAATAAGAGCCAACTTCAAAATTTAAAAAAAAGGCTTGATTTTTATTAAAATTAGGCTGTTATTAGTTATGAAAATATTTTTGTTTCATAATTATACTAAGATAGAATTTGAAAGAAACCGAATATTCGAGATTTGTATAAAGCGATTTTTGTCAAACAGATGTGTGTGAATCTTAATGTTTTCAGACATTATTCTACACGCAGAAAAAACAGAATTAAATTTTTGTTGCGGGTAATTTTCAAGTAGATTAAGTTGAATTTTTTCGCATTGAAACAAAACTAGATTTGATAGATTTGACATGGTAACCATTTCCCATGTGTTGGGTAAATCTTAACATGTGAAGTTAATTTTGGTTGCAGGTATAGATTACTCTGAAATCGATATAAAGATTACATTTCGTTTTTTCTGTGATTATTATGCAATCCAGAAATATTGGATTCTTTTTCCAAAATTGTATATATCACGCACAAGACATTGTGTGGATATCGTACGGGGCGGAAATACCGATATCCTTGAAATATATGCTACGGATATCCCGGGAGATTTTTCGAACATTTTTCAGGATTCACTCATACATTAATACCTAAAATCGTACTACAATTATGGAATTTTCCATCACGAGCTGGAAAAGGGGCCAGTCTTATGGAAAATTCCGCAACAATAGTCAGTTCTATAAAAATAATCATAATACGAAAAATTGAACGTGTTTCATGCCTGCTGGGAAAAAAGTGCTTAGAAAATAACGAAAGAACTTTTGTCGACAATCATCTTTTCCCTCTCCTGAGTATATTTCACGTGATCGACATGACTTTGAGAATCCATGGTAGTAGGGTACATCGCTTAGCGGAAAACAAAATCGAGTAGGAAAAAATGTGCAGAGAATTGCGTAAGTAGCGGGCACGTGTCGCCGAAGGTAAATACGGCGTACACTTGGCGCTACCTTGGTGCCACGTGTTAACCAGGCTAACCGAGATAATCACTCATTACAGACATTTTACAGCTTAGCATGAACCGAGTACTTGCCATTCTTCGCAAGATGAACCGAGAGTCTCTCTCATTGGTCGAGCTGGGCTGCTAGGGCAACCTGACCATAATTCTTACCGCAAACATATCGGTCAGTCTGGTTAGCGAGTGATCTAAAATTTTTTGTCACGCCTCCTTAGGCTCGTCAAATGTCTACAGTTTCCACTTCCAAGAAATAGCAGACACTTGTCAAAATCCACTCCACGTATTCTCGATTTCGTGGCACTCTCAAAGTCAGGGTTTAGATCGACTAGACTAGAAAGCTTGAGAAATCATTTTCAACCAAAAAAAACTATTTCTCAAAAAAATATTTACATTTTCAAACGAAGTGATGAATTTTTAACCAAAATGATGAATCTTCAACTTGAGTAGTTGAATTTTATACCAAAAAGATGAATTTTCAATTAAAAAAATATAATTTTTTAACCAAAAATTGAATAATTACACTTTTCATTAAAAAAATTAATGTTCAACCAAAAAGAAGAATTTTTAACTAAAATAATGGAATAAACAATTGGAGTAGTTACATTCGCACTCAGAAATATATCATTTTCAACCCAAAAAAACTGATTTTCAAAAAATTAGTTACATTTTCAATGAAAGTGATGAATTTTTAAATAAAATTGTGAATCATCAACTGGAATAATTCAGTTTTCAACCAAGATGATCTACCAAACAATACGAATTTTCAATTATTAAATATAATTATTCAAATAAAAATTGAATAGTTCAATTTTGAATTTAAAAAATTGTTAACAAAAAACTAATTTTTAAAAAAATAATTACATTTCAATGTGATGAATTTTCAACTAAAATGATGAATCTTTAACTAGAATAATTGTATTTTCAACCATAAAGAATTATTTCTACCAAACAAGACGAATTTTCAATTAAAAAAGATAATTTTTCAACCAAAAATTGAATAGTTACACTTCAGTTAAAAAAACTTTTAACAAAAAAACTGATTTTCAAAAAAATATTTACATGTCGAAGTGATGAATTTTCAAGTAAAATGATGAATCTTTAACTAGGATAATTGTATTTTTAACCATAAAGAATTACTTCTACCAAATAAGACGAATATTCAATTAAAACAGATTTTTTAACAAAAGATTGAATAGTTACATTTTTAGCTAAAAAAATTAATGTTCAACCACAGACATGAATTTTCAACTAAAATGGTGGAATATTCAATTTAAATCGTTACATTTTCAGTTAAAAAAATTTTTCAACAAAAAAACACTAATTTTCAACAAAATAGTTACATTTCAAAGTGATGATTTCTCAACTGAAATGATAAATCTTTAACCATAGAGTAATTGTATTTCCAACCAAAAATATTAATTTTCAACCAGGAAGAATTATTTCTACCAAAAAAGAAGAATTTTCAATTAAAAAAGATAATTTTTCAACCGAAAATTGAATAGTTACATTTTTAGTTAATACAATTTTCAACAAAAAAACTAATTTTCAAAAAAATAGTTACATTTCAAAGTGATGAATTTACAACTAAAATGGTGAATCTTTAACTAGAATGATCAAATTTCCAACCAAAAAGATTAATTTTCAATCATAAAGAATTACTTCTACCAAAAAAGACGAATTTTCAATTTAAAAAATCATTTTTTAACAAAAGATTGAATAGCTACATTTTTAGCTAAAAAAATTAATGTTCAACCACAGAAATGAATTTTCAACTAAAATGGTGGAATATTCAATTCAAATAGTTACATTTTCAGTAACAAAAATTTTCAACAAAAAAACACTAATTTACAAAACAACAATTACATTTTAAAGTGATGAATTTTCAACTAAAACGATGAATCTTTAACTAGAATGATTGGATTTCCAACCTAAAATATTAAATTTCAACCAAAAAGAATTATTTCTACCAAAAAAGACGAAAAATATAATTTTTCAACCAAAAATTGAATAGGTACACTATTCATTTAAAAAATTAATGTTCAAACAAAAAGATGAATTTTTAGCTAAAATAATGGAATATTCAATTGGAGTAGTTACATTGGCACTCAAAAATATATAATTTTCAACCAAAAAAAACAACTGATTTTCAAAAAATTAATTGCATTTTCAATGAAAGTGATGAATTTTCAATTAAAATTATGAATCATCAACTGGAATAATTTAATTTTCAACCAACAAGATTATCTTCTACCAAACAAGACGAATTTTCAATTAATAAAGATAATTTTTCAACCAAAAATTGAATAGGTAAATTTTGAATTAAAAAAATTTTCGACAAAAAAACTAATTTTCAAAAAAATAGTTACATTTCAAAGTGATGAATTTTCAACTAAAATAATGAATCTTCAACTAGAATAATTGTATTTTCAGCCATAAAGAACTTCTACCAAAAAGACGAATTTTCAATTAAAAAAGATCATTTTTTAACAAAAAATTGAATAGTTACATTTTTAGCTAACAAAATTTATGTTCAACCACAGAAATGAATTTTCAACTAAAATGGTGGTTACATTTTCAATAACAAAAAATTTTCAACAACAAAACACTAATTTAAAAAACAAAAATTACATTTCAAAGTGATGAAATTTCAACTAAAATGATGAATCTTTAACTTGAGTAATTGTATTTCCAACCAAAAATATTAATTTTCAACCAAGAAGAATTATTTCTACCAAAAAAGACGAATTTTCAATAAAAAAAGATAATTTTTCAACCGAAAGTTGAATAGTTACATTTTTAGTTACAAAAATTATTGTTCTAAGAAAGAGATGAATTTTCAACTAAAATAATGAAATATTCAATTGGAATAGTTATATTTTCATTTAAAAATATATAATTTTCAACAACAACAAAATTCTAAAAATTAGTTACATTTTCAAAGGAAGTGATACATTTTTAACTAAAATTATGAATCAACTAAAATAATTCAATTTTCAACCAAGACGAATAATTCTACCAAAAAAGACGAATTTCTAATTAAAAAAGAGAATTTTTCTTTCAAAAATTGAATAGTTACATTTTTCGTAAAAAAAAATAATGTTCAACCAAAAAAAAAGTTGCATTATTTACATCAAATTAAAAAATTTCAAAATAATTACAAAAACTACACATAAAATTTCGAAAAAAAGGCGAAAAAATGTAGCCCCTTTTAAAGATAGTGAAAAATTCAGTACCAGACAGCCAGACACTAAATGACTGACATAACAAGGTAATTTGTTTAGTAACATAGAGTACATAATTCTCATATTGATTTTCAAATATTCTTTGCACAATCAAATTAAACTTTAAAGGTAAAACAATTTTTTAACAATGAACTCAGCTTGAAGGATTCTGAATCTAGGTTTTAAATATTTCTTTTTGAACTGACAAACTTGTCGACTTGGATTATTTTCAAATGGGAGAAGTTCATAATTTACATGAATTTGGAACTTCAGGAACATTTATTTTCAACATTTTGAACTTGACATTACTTAACAATTAAAGCTTCGAATTTGAAAGTGTATAATTTGAATACGAAATTATTTCTGTTTTAATAATTTAGTCTTCACAACCCAAAATACTCTCAAAATAGGGTGATTTTTCATGAAAATGGAGGAACAAATTTTTTAAATCGAAATTATTATAGCCACAATATTGAATTCAATATGGAACGCTTTAAATTCCTGAGATTTCAAGTCGAATTATATTGACTTTTCAACAAACTGTTAGAATTTATAAACAAAGAAGACGAACTTTCAACAAAAAAGTTGAGTTTTCAATTAAAAAATTGAATGATTTAGAAAACAGTTTTCATTTAGATCCAAAAGATTGATTTTCAATCAAATATTTGAATTATATAACAAAACATGTTGAGCAAACGAGATCAATTTTTAGCAAAATAATTAAATTTTTAAGTAAATAATTGCATTTTCAATCAATAAAGAAAAATTTTCAACCAAATAATGTTCAAATTTACAAACAAAAAAAACCGAATACCGAATAGTTGAATTTTCAAGCCAAGAAGGCAAATTTTTTAAATACAGTTGTTGATGTATCAACTTGAAAAGTTGAATTTAAAAAAAAAAAATTTAATTTTCAACGGAGGAAGATTAATTTTCAATCAACTGGTTGAATTTAAAAAAATAATATTTTTCAGCCAAAAATTTGCATTTACAATCAAATAGTTGAAAACTTTCAAGCAAAAAAGACGAATTTTTAACAAACTAATTAAATTTTTAGCTGAATAGTTAAATTTTCAACAAACAAAGATAAATTTTCAACCAAACATTAAATTTTCAGTTAAAAAATTAATTTGTAACAAAAAAACGAATTTTCAACGAAGTAGTTGAACAATGGTGGGGGGGGGGTATTGTCTATTGTTACGGTAGCGTGGAAGGGGGGAGGGTAAATTGTCAAAAAAAGCGTTACCTAATATATAGACGACCCCTAACTGAAATACTTCCTACCAAAAACGGAATAGTTATATTTTAAACAACAAATTTTTAACAAAAAAAAATTTTCGATTGAAGGAATGATTTTTTACCTGAAATGATGAATTTTCAACAAAGTAGTTTATCTTTCAACTAAATATCGAATTTTCTACCAAACTGTTAAACTTTTTATTTCGTGATTCAGAGACCTTAGAATATCTTACGTAAGAAATAATTTTGACCACGTAACGCCCCCCCCCCCCAATGTGATACACTGATACAACATAGAAAAATCGTTGACCTGCCCCCCCCCTAAAAAAAAAGACTGCGTAATTTATGCACAACCCCTAAAAGGTTTCGTTGTTTTTGTTGTTGTTTTTTATTAATATTTTTGTACTAGATGACACAGCTTTTCATACATTTTAATTTTCGAATAGTGAATAGTACCTTTGTTGCATGTTCCATATTTTTTCAATTTTATTTTTTTTATGCAATAAAATGTGGGATAAATTCGTACGCCCCTAAATTCCCTAAATTGATAGGATAAATTACTCAAAACTGTTCCAAGAATCGGGAATCAGTTAAAACCACCCACCTTAAGTAATTTGAACTATCAATTTAGGAATGTTCGAATTTACCCCATATGTCCGAAATTACCCCGTTTGACGATTAAATTGTATTTATTAAGACAGGGCTGAAAATATTTGGAAAAATTACGTAACATAGAGGGGGGGGGGGGGTCCAAGCTTCTCAGTTACAACTTGTTACATGGGGGAGGGCAAACAATGTGTTACGTAATTTATGGAAGGCACCTCACGGAAAAATACGTAAAGGTAGACAGTTCATTATAGGTGTAAGTTAAAGAAATGTCAGATACTTTAATTTACGATAGATATTTGCCGAGAATTTGGGTACATGCTATCTTGAGGTTGTTGATAATGGGATAAAAAAAACCTTGAACTGAGTTGTATAATAATGTGTAATACATTTGAGACTATAGGTGGAAATGTCAAGTGTCAAGCTTTCAAAGTTTGACGAAAAAAAGGAAAAATAATTTAACCGAAACATTTTAGCACTTATGTCGGTATTAAATAATCCTGCATTAAAAGCAATACACGAATGTTATAACTTTAAAAAATGTAACGGGGTAAAATTAGACATCTTAGGTATAATTACATGTATATGATTTATCGTTTTCCATCTAGAAACTCACCTGCGAGAAAAATAACTAATTTTATTTCAAAATTCATATATAAAATTGTTCAAAATTGGGATACTTTTTAATTGACATCGAAAAGAAATCTGTTTTATCATGAATAATGTTATGCAAAATAGGCATGAAAATAAAGATTCTTAATTAATAAACAGACCTACAAACTACCTCACTTTTCGGCTCATTAGAGACAAAAATAACCAATGAAAAAGAGGGAAAAAAGTCAACCAAAACTCACTTTTTCCTTTCTCCGTCCTTTTTATACTACTAGGGAACCAAGATATTTCGGGGCCAATTTAGACCCCCTCATCAGGGATTACTTTAATCTTAAAACCTTTAAAACTGAATAATTTCAAGCACCAATCGTAAACTTTACAACTAATAATGCTAATTTACAGCTAATATAGTCGTTAAAAATATTCGATTCAGCATAAAATGGAATAATTTAAGCCAAAATCAGTTGAAATTGATCACCTTTGAATTAAAATGGTTGAATACTGATTTTTTCAAATTGAAATAGTCAATTCTTTTTTTTAAACTTCACTCAGAAAAAAATTTGTTCTTGAAACTAAGAAACTTATTCTTTGCAACAAGTTATTTCTTTTAACCAAAAATAACTCCAAAATGTAGAAAATAATTTCAAATCTAAGAAAAATTTTCCTTTGAACAAAAATCCATTTCTTTAAACAAATTCCTTTGAATTAAAGAAACTTTTCTTTGACTGAGATTGAATAATATTTTTCTATGGTTCAAAGAAAATTCTTTGAATTAAAGAATGCAAGCACTTGGTACCGCCATTTTGTTTTTCCGACAAAAAATTTGTTCTGAATTGTGCCAGATATGTACTATATTGTGCCGTAAACGATTTTTTGAAAAAAAATCCAAATTTGAGCCACAATTAAGAAAAAGCTTTTTTAGAGCTAGTACCGACATTTTTTTAACTTGTGCTGAATTGTGCTATATTTGTACATTATCGTGCCGCAAAAAATTTTTCAAAATAATCAAAATTTGATCAAAAATTGAAAAAACAAACTTTATCGGGCCACCAGCACCATTTTGTTTGAAAAAAATAGTGCTGAATTGTGCTAGATTTGTGCTCTATTGTTTTATAAAAGCATTTAACAAGAAATCTAAATTTGAGCCAAAATTCACAAAAATCTTTTCTTGAGCAACCACAAACCAAAATGTAACATATGAATTTCGAATATCTGAATCTTGCACTAAGCGACTTTTTTCTATTCGGAATAATTTTTTTAGACCAAAAATTTTTCAAAATGCGAAATTTGAAAATCTTAAAGTTGTGCTGAATTTCAATAGGTGCCCGCAACAACTATTATATTCTACACTTTTTAATCAGATGTATTTTGAAAATCTGACAATTGTGCTGAGTTGTTTTAGGCAAGCACAATAACTATTCTCTATTTTCTATTCTATTCCAGCACAATAACTATTCTATTTTCAATCAGATGTATGTTTTTCGTAGAAATCGGCTTGTTTGCACCCAATTTTTTTTCAACCAAAATTTTTAAAACGTCATCAAATTGACAAATCTGTATCTATCATAATTTTATTTGGTTACACAAGCCTGTTGAATAATTCAATCGATTTGTACTTATTATGTTGCTATCTTCCTAATATTTAAAAAAATGTACTTATAAAAAAAATGCTAAAATTAAAAAAAATTTTCAAGATTACCATTTTTGTATGGAGATAGCAATTGACATTTTAACGAATTATGTCAACTAAATACCAGGCCTTGTTTAAAAAAATTTAGTTTACAAGGCCTGATATTACTGCTAATAATGTGATAAATTTTTTTTCTCGAATTTTTCAAATTCTTTTTTTGCCTGTTTCACGATATTTATTGAATTAACTTAACCTTTTTTTCTCAAAAAGGATTTATTTTATTCAACTCTCTGTAAACAATTGGTTTTTCTGAAATATAATAGGAAATGCAAAAAAAACTTCACATCTAAAACGATTTTTGAGAAAAAAAGTACATTTCTTTAATGCGATACTTATTTACAGTTTTTCTCAAAGTATTTTTCATATAGTTAGTTCTGTTTGTATGAAAGAAAACACCAATACTTTTTTATGTTAAACATTTTTTTAACTCAGTACTTAGGCCGAATGAAAATAGTCAGAAAATGCAAAATTAGCATGATTGACAGTTTTAAAGTTTCGACAAACGAAACGAGAAAAGAAGTAGAAGGCAGTATTTTACAATTTTGAAATAAGTGTTCCAATAACCAAATCGAAAAAAAAAATGAAAATTTTTTGTTGATATTCAAAAAAAGCTAACTTGGTCAAAAATCGAAAACTGTACACATCAAAAATTGGCAATAATTTTGGCACACATAGAAAACGTTATATATATAGTGAAAAAATCAGATTACTAAGAAGGGGGGTTAGGTTGGTGTCCTGCGCCGTTTTTTTGTTACTTTGCAGGTGAAAAGAGGACCCCAGACTATGAAAAAAAAAATTGGGCATACGTTCACATTTAGGGGTTGATATCACCCCTTCAATATTTTTGAGTCTTTTGGTGTTTTAAGAGGTAACATTGTTTTTTATTTATTGTTTTTACTCAAAATTGTTCTAATTGATGCTGTATTACAATATTAGCGTGAGTTGTGAAAACCTCATAGAGTATCATAATTTATAAAATCTACCCCTAGAATGCTTCGCCTAACTTGAGACATCGAAATATCTCAAAAAATACGCATCCTATGAAAAAAATATCCGTAATAAAAACTATTTATTTTCGAGGGAGAAAAGCGACTTTGAAAAAATTTACCCCCCCCCCAGGAGGCAGGGGGGTGGGTTTTTTTTCGCCAATCGAAAAAAAATTTTCGAATAAAACTTACGTATTTCATAAAGGAGAATCTGAATCTGTGATAAAAAATTGCGGTTTCCATTTTAAATTACAAAGTTACCCCCACACTTTTTTCAAAGACGCTTTTGCCCCTCGAAAATAAAAAGTTTTTATTACGGATATTTTTTTCATAGGATGCGTATTTTTTGAGATATTTCGTTGTCTCAAGTTAAACAAAAACCCTGTATGTCATATGGCGAAGCATCCTAGGGGTAGATTTTCTAAATTATGATACTCTATGGGGTAAGTGTTTTGACAACTCACGCTAATATTGTAATACAGCATCAATTTGAACAATTTTGTGTAAAAACAATAAATAAAAAACAATGTTACCTCTTAGAACACGAAGACTCAAAAATATAGAAGGGGTGAATTCAACCCCTAAATGTGAACGTTTGCCTAAATTTTTTATTTTATTTTTTTCATAATCTGGGATCCTCTTTTCACCTGCAAAGTAACAAAAAAAAAACGACGCCGGACACCAACCGTCCACAACCAAACGAAACGAAACGAGATAAGATATATGTAGAAGACAGTATTTTCAAAATTTGAAATAAGTGTTCCATTAACCAAATCGGAAAAAAATGAAAAATTTTTATTGATATTTGAAAAAATGTACACATCAAAAATTGGCAATAATTTAGGTACACATAGAAAACATTATATTTATAGTGAAAAAATCAGATTACTGAAAGTTATATAACAATGGGGGGGGGGATTGTCTATTGTTACGGTAGCGTGCCAGAGGGGGGGGGTAAAATTGCCCAAAAAAGCGTTACCTAATATATAGACGACCCCTATCTGACACAGAAAATATTGGAAGAAAGTAATTTATCCTTTCTAATTCTAATTTTTAAGAGGATCTCAAATCTTTGGCTCCGGCGCGGCTTTATCGCTTTATTAGATAAATCTTATCGGCATATCGTATGGTCGGTGCCTGAGTTAGGTAATTGAAGGATACACCCCATGAATCGAGTAAAGAACAGGTGGTAGGCGCACAGCGAGGGGTAGCACGCGTCAAACCACCCCCGTGGTAAGCCATGGGTTCGTATGGTATTCACCATATCCCAAGTCTACGGGGCTATGGGGCGCAGCTGGATGCCGTGTAAACGCTTACTCCCCCCATCCTAAGTACTCCGCTGCCACTTGAAAAAAGAACTCGTACCCCCTGCCTGCCTAGGGCAACGTCCGAATTCGGGGGCGCGATTTTCATGGTCTTTTTATTGAGTTTCCAACTTCACGGGGTCTCGCTAAACTGTTTTCGTAAACACATCCGTTGACGCGATCTGTTTGTCCGTCTGTCCATCAGTCCATCTTTATATGCATCCTCAACCCCCTGCTGTTAAATTTCTCCAACCGGAAATTGTCAGATGACATGATAACTAGCTTCTGTTATTTGTTACTCTAACTTACCCTTTTTCTACAAAATAGTAGCTTTTTAGTTAATTATGTTTACTTTTTAGTAAATAAATAACTTTAGTCTTATCTCACATCAGAGAAATATGTTCATTTGAATAATGTATGCAAAAATGTGAAATAATAGACAAATAACATTCATGTAATCTTTGTGTTATTGTCGTAACTTTTGGTACTATTTCTGCTATCTGCTATCTATTTATCTAAGATAAGGTCGACGGGGTTAACCAATGATGAATTCAGGTGTATACACTGTATATGGAAATTTGGTTAAATCAGACCCATTTTGGCGTTGATTCAATATAATATTTCAGTGACTTGACGAAATTTTTTGATTTAATCCACCAAATACTTCATCTGCCAAAATATTTGCTTAAAACAACCAAAAAATTTAGTTGGGTCAAGTAAATATTTTGTTGTCCACACAATAACCATATTCCATAGCTGAACCAACAAAAATTTTGTTGATTCAACCAAATCGTTTTCTGAGTGCACCTGCTTCTGAATTCTTCTGAATTATGTTGAATCCCGCCAAAAATATCAGCGATGCAGAAAGTCTGCCAAGTAAATCTACATGAATTTGTGAAATCAAAGTTGGTAAAGTAATTTTTGAAAAAATATTCATAATAAAATATATTAGGAACCTTTTTTTCGTATAGGTTTAACGGCTTTAAATTAGGACCACCCTGAATTGCATCCTATTCGAATTCAAATTAATTTTAATTCCTTGAATTCTCTTGAAATCAGCTTAAATGTTGATGTAAATTGACCTATGATTAGGGGGCGTGCGTAACTTACGTAGTTATTTTCTGAAATTTTGAACCACGTACAAGTATTTAAAGTTTCAATCGAAAAAGATAAATTTTCAGCAAAAAATGTAATAGCTGATATTTTCACCAAGAAAAGATTTTTATTTTGAATGAAAAAAACAGTTGAATTGAACCAAAAAAGACGAATTTTCAACAAAGTAGTTGAATCCTCAACCAAAAAATACGAAACAACTAAAAAATACGAATATTCAACAAATTACATAAAATTTCAACCAAATAGATCAAATAATTGAATTTGCATTTAAAAAAAAATAATTTTCAACTTTAAAAAACGAATTTACTACAAAACACTTGCATTTTCAAGAAAAATAGACTAATTTTTTATACAAAACAGTTGAATATTTAACCCAAAAATATGAAGTTTCAACAAAAAAGTTGATTTTCAATCAAGAACTTAAATTTTTAGTTAAAGAATTAATTTTTAACCTAAAGAAGAAATTTTCAACAAAGTGGTTCAATTTTCAACCAAAAAGATGAATTTTCTACTAAACCTATGAATCTTTAACCAAATAAATGAACCTGTGAGAAGGAAGTTAAACTTTTAACCCATTAGTTCAATTTTCAACAAAAAAGAGTTGATTTTTAAACAAGAAAAGATTTTCATTTTAAATAAAAATCAGTTGAATTGAACCAAAACAGACGAATTTTCAAGAAAATAGTTGCAAACAAAACAGATTTTCCAGGCAATAAAGAAAAAAAATTTCACCCAAAATGTTGAATTTTCATGCTAAAAAAATGAGGTTTCCACAAAATTGTTGAATCTTTAACCAAATAATTGAATTTATAACCAAGTAGTTTTTAACAAAATACTTGTTTTCAATCAATCAAGTGCATTTTTAATTAAACAATTTATTTTTTACCCAAGAATACGAATTTTTAAAAAAATTCATAAATTTTCATCCAAATAGATGAATTTTCAACTGAAAGAAATCTATTTTCACTCAAAAGTGGAATATTTAAGTTTACAGTTAAAATAATTAATTTTTAACAAAAAAAAACCTATTTTTAACAAAATTAAATTTTCAATTTTTAACGAAGAAATTGATTTTGAACTAAAATGATGAATCTTCAACTAAGAAACTAAATTTTTAACAATATAGATTTTTTAAAAAGGCATTTTTTAATTAGGCAGTTTCATTATTAACTAAAAAATAATTAATTTCTACAAAAAGAGAAGAAATTATAAAATTGCACCACTGTAAAACTAAATACTTGTTATTAACAGATTTTATTTTTTTAAACTAATTTACATGTGAGGAGGGGAGGGAGGATTAAAAAAACAGCCTACGCAATTTGTTGATGAAGCCATATTTGTTTATTCATTTATTATTATTTTTAATTAATTTTTTTCTGAAAAAAGATCTTCTCCTTTCGCTCCGCTGGGAAACGAACCTCAGAACTTCCGATTGCCGGTTGGGTGCTTTCCCATTAAGCTACTAGAGAGATCGAGAGAAGAAACTTTTTTCAGAAAATACACGTATTATTTTTCTAGATGGTATAAATTAAATTTTGCAAGGAATCTGTATTATCTTCAGAGAATAACAGAAATTTCTATCGTCTTTTCAGACTAGATAGAGATATGAATTAAAAATTATTTTTAATTTTTTTTTTTCTGAAAAAAGATCTTCTCCTTTGGCTCCGCTGGGAAACGAACCTCAGAAATTCCGATTGCCGGTCGGGTGCTTTCCCATTAAGCTACTAGAGAGATCGAGAGAAGAAACTTTTTTTAGATAATACACGCATTATTTTGCTAGATGGTATAAACTAAATTTTTTAAGGAATCTGTATTATCATTATCTATAATAATCTGTATTATTATTTTTATTATTATTTTTATTTCGTTAATTTATGATTATAACATTTAATATAGATACTAATATAACCAGGTCCTTATTATTATTATTATAGATTAGCAGTTCGAACTCGAAAGTTCATTGCCTCATCTACCCGAGACCGCCACACATCTCTATCTTGTGCATTCTCCATCCAGTTTAAGTAATCATGTCCTAGTTCTTTTAGATCATCCCTTACATTTTTCTCCCATCTGTTTCTCGGTCTGCCTAGGGGTCTCTTACCAGTCGGTCTCCCTCTTAAAACTTGCGCCACTGTTCTTTCATTGCCCATTCTTGCTACATGCCCCGCCCATCTTAATTTACGCGCTTTCATTACTCTATTAATATTTGCTGACCCGTAGAGAGCGTGCAGCTCATTATTATGCAGTTTTCTCCACTCGCCGGTCTCTTCGTCCCTTTTTGGACCATAGATTTTTCTAAGTACTTTATTCTCGAAAACTCTAAACCTATTCTCTTCTCCTTTCGTCAGCGCCCACGTTTCACACCCGTACATGACGACCGGCATTATTATCGTTTTGTAAATTCTTACTTTGATGTTTCTAGATAGCGATCGCGATTTTAGTAGCGTGTTTGCTGCATAATAGCACCTATTGCCAGCGTGTAGCCGCGCATTGATTTCCGTTTTAATCTTATTTTCGCTAGTTATAATAGACCCGAGGTATTTAAACTCGTTAACCCTTTCGAATTTCATATTTCCGGCCATTAGATCCCCGTCTTGATTACTTTGTCCGGACCTGACGACGGTCATATATTTTGTCTTCGATTCGCTAACTTCCAAGCCAATCTCTTTGGCTTTTGCGATCAAGATTTCTGCATTTTTAGCTACCGTTTCTTTATCATCCCCTAGTACGTCGAGATCATCCGCATATCCAAGAATTTGTATTACCCCATTGAGGGTAGCACCGGTCGGATTCGCCTGCACTTGCCTAACCACGTATTCTAAAACTAAGTTAAAAAGGACGCACGAAAGTGCATCGCCCTGTTTCAGGCCATCGCGGATCGAAAACTCTTCAGATAAACTACCGTTTACGCGTATTCTACCCTTACTGCCGCTTAAGCAAATTTCGATAAGTCTAACCAATTTTCTTGGCACACCCAAGAACTCTAGGATCCAGTACATTCGCGCGCGTATAATAGAGTCGTAAGCTTTTTTAAAATCGATAAATAGCTGATGTACTGCTTCTTTAAATTCCCATTTCTTTTCTAACAGTTGTCTAATTGTAAACATTTGATCGCTTGTAGATCGGTTTCGGCGGAATCCACACTGGTAATCCCCAATGATTTCCTCGGCAAAAGGAGTTAGTCTACTTAGGATAACATTAGACAGGATCTTGTAGCACGAAGGCACAAGTGAGATTCCCCGATAGTTGTTACAGTTAGTTTTATCGCCTTTTTTAAAGATGGGAATAATGATAGAGGTATTCCATTCTTCCGGCATGCGTTCTGTTTTCCAAACTGCGCGTATCAATTTACAAATTTGCCTTGTGAGGCAAGGGCCTCCATTTTTTATCAGTTCTGACGGTAGGTCATCGATGCCCGCGGCTTTGTTATTTTTCAACTTCTTGATGGCCATTTCTATTTCTATATCAGTAGGATCGTTAATTAATAGATCAGCAGTGTGGATTTCGCCGAGATTACCTTCAACGGGGGCTTCACGTACATTTAATAGTTTATCGAAATAATCTTTCCATAAATTCAGTCTCTCTGTCGCATCGGCTACTAGATTGCCATTTTCGTCCCTCATTACTTCCGTTCTACTTTGAAAGCCTTTCCTTATAAAATTGATTCCCCTGTACATCTCACGCGGGTTATTTTGTTTATTATGCGCTTCTATTGCTAGTATTTTATTCTTTTCCCACTCCCTTTTCTTGGATCTATAGAGCCTATTTGTACTTTTGCTAATCTCGAGATATTTCTTATGTGTTTGATCGCACTTATTTTGTAAACTACTTAGTCTGGCCTTCCGACGTTTCTCAAACCAGAGTTTGCACTCTTCGTCAAACCATGGTTTGCTTTTGGTTACTTTCTTAAAACCTATCGAAAGTTTCGCGGCTGCCTTTATCGCCTTTTTCGTATTGCTCCACAGGGTTTCCGGGTCCTCCTCGCGATTATTGTTATCGTCTCTCTGTTCTTGGAGAGCGTCGAAACTATTAGAAATCTCAACTTGGTAATTTAATGTTTCTGTTGCTGTTTTGAACTTATCTATATTGAAACGAACTGTTGGCTCTGTGCGGCTTGTTTTCTTACTTAGCGCTAGCCTAGATCTTAGTTTTACTATCACGAGAAAATGGTCTGAATTTAAATCCGCTCCCCTATACGATCTTATATCGAGAATGTTTGTATGACGTCTTCTGTCTATTAGAACGTGATCAATCTGATTGTGAGTTTTACCATCTGGTGATGTCCAGGTGGCCTTATGTATATTTTTATGCTTGAAATATGTGCTTTTGACAACGAGGTTCTTTGAAGCTGCAAAGTTTATTACTCTGGTTCCATTATCATTACTGACGTCATGCAAACTTTCTGATCCTATTGTAGGCCTATACATTGGTTCTTTTCCAATTTTCGCGTTGAAGTCCCCCAATACTATTTTTGCGTCAAACGTTGAGAACTTGTCAAAAACCTGCTCGATTGTTTCATAAAAAAGATCTTTAGTGTCTTCGTCTTTGTCCTCGGTGGGGCAGTGCACATTGATTAATACGTGTTTGCTGAAATTACCCTTTAGTACAATGTATGATAACCGGTCATTAATGAATTGCATGTCGATAAGTGCTTGCGAAATTCGTTTATTAATAAGAAAACCAGTCCCCAGTCTTTGCCCCTTAGCTCCCCCATAGTGAAAAGTATAGTCATCCTTAGAAATTGACGCGAAATCGCCCGACCAGCAGGTTTCTTGAAGTGCTATTAAGTCAGTTTTGTATTCAATTGCTATCTTAATGAGTTCGCTAAGTCGGCCAGTTTTTAGACTACGCGCGTTTAGAGTTCCCACCCTTAGATCTTTAACTGTAGTTTTTTGTTTTTGTAAGTTAGCCATGGTAGTTTCAAGATAATCCGCACGTTAGGATCCTATTCCGATCGTAGGTGAGTCCACTGTCCCAGGAGTGATAACCCCCATACCTCCCTAGGTCTAAGTATGGGAGCTTTCCGACTCTGACAAGGACCATGTCAACTTGTCGTCAGACACATTACAGTTTCATCCTCGTACCCTAACGTCCCCCTGCAAGGCAGCGCGCCTACTGGCATCAATACCCCTTTGGCCCTATGCAGGCGAATCATTCCACACATCCCTTGCGGGCAGTGTCATCGCTGCAGTGTCCAATGGGCAGCAGGATTTTTCCCTTACAAGATTTTTAGTTTTGGTTCGGGTATAGTTTCTAGGTGGATACACGCTGCACCTCGGCTTGCCAGAACCCACCCACTGCGTATGAACGCGAATGGGTGGGTCCTCCCAAGCCATGGTTGTCGTGTACCTATTTTCTACCAGTGCTGAATTCACCACAGACACGACTGGTTCCTATCGGCTGTCCGCGACTGCTTATTCTTGTATTCGCAGCTAACCTTAGGGGCTGTTCAGCCTCACGGGCCGTTCCTCTATCCGCAACCTGAGGACGCGCTACACAAGTAATACTGTCACAATTATCAATAAACTTAACATAATTTTTTTCACGTTTAATGTACTGAGTACTACAGTAAGCACTAGATTGCGCTGACAAACAGCCGTACAATAAAATCTGTTTAGATTTTTTTTAAGTGATTCGCAGACTTGAAAATATCTTACGTAATAAATGGTTTTGACAACGTACCTCCTTCCCCTTCCCATGTAAGAGAGACTACGTAATTTATGCACAGCTTCTTATTCTTTTGAATGGTTTTGATTTTTTAAATCTTTTAAATTCTGCTGTATTCTTTCGAATTCTTCTGAATTCTTTTGAATACCCTTGAAATCTTTTGAAACTTTCTGAATTTTGGTGCACATTTAAATTCCTAATGGTTAACCGTCACACCTCGGATCAGGTTCAATATCTATAGGTGTTAACTCTTAACATGCCGGATATTAAAACTCCACATCTATTCCTAATTCCTGCGATAAGATAAGGGGACTTCCGTCCTACCATTTTAACAAATTTTTCCGCGAAAAATTAAATACACTCTCCCAGGAGAATAGCGCGGTATTGACGAATCATTGACAAAGAGAGTTAGGGTGCAGAAAAGGGATGTGCGAGCAAAATGGAGGGCCGGTGAGTATGGCGGATCGGATATGGATGGTATACTTCAACAGGAGATATACAATATACACGCTATTCTCGTTGGATTGTCCTGCACGTCGACGATATTTCATGCACGTTTGGTGGAATTTTTCGAACGCAACGACACCGTCGATCAATATTTGCACAGCCGGGACTGGAACCACGTCACTCGACCTTCCAGCCACATGTGAATGCGGTCGAACATCGTAACGTCACACATGCGTCTGCGTATTGTAAGTATGTACGCATTCAAATTGAAGGAATGCACTTACCAACAACATGATCCATCATTTTTATAAAAAAAAAGTCATTTTCATCCCATGAAACAATTTCTTTTATACTAGCATCATCAATAGGGTGACCCAAAATTGTTTTCTCGAATTTGCATGCATATCGTTCGCAAATTTGTTCGAATCCACAAATCTAAAATACAATTGCAAAGTAATATGGACGTATTCACTATGGGTGTATTTATTTGTGCTCATTTTATGAGCATTTTGCTTCGTTATAAGTATCAAATAAATTTGCTTCCTTATAGAGGAAGTTTTCCCAAACAAAAGAAAAAAATGTATACTTTCAATATTTTTGAAGCTTATGTTTCTGCCTTTCCGAAAATTTTATTTTCAGAAAATCAGAGGGCCCATCAAAATGTCAATTGATGTGTTCTGTTACAATAAAAAACTTTTTAGCCTACGGTAGTTTTATATTTCAAATTAAAACCTCATTGAAACAATGTAAATTTTCTTAAAACTTTCTGAGTAGCTATTGATTAATCAATAATGGTCTTCAAAAGTTCGCCAATAGATCAATCCATGCGTCTCGAAGACGCGAACAAATATATGATATACATTATAGTTGTATTCCCAATACTAAAAAAGTTTCCCTTATGTCAACAAGATAAACAATATATTTGGTAAATTTATAAAACGGTATTGCGAGATCATAAGAGGTCATAGAAGGTTCGCCAATAGGTCATTCGACGTGTCTCGAAGACGCAAACAAACACTTCAGAGACAGTGCTGTTAGTACTCCTAATATGAATAAAGTTTTTCTCATATAAATAGAATACAGAATTTTCTTGAAACTTCATAAATCGGTGCTGGTCGGTCATCAAAGGTTCACCAATAGGTCAATCGATGAGTCTCAAGGACGCGAACAAAAACTCCACATGTACTATTGTCGTGTTTTGCATATGAAAAATTTTTTTTTTCATATAAACAGAATAAACCATTTTTTTGAAACTTCATAAATCGGTACTGTTGGGTCCTGAAAGGTTCATCAATAGGTCAATCAATGCGTATCAAGGACGCGAACTAATACTTTACATGTAATATTGTCGTATTTTGAATATCGAAAAAAAATTTCTCATATAAGCAGAATAAACCATTTTTTGAAACTTCATAAATCGGTACTGGTAGGTCATAAAAGTTTCAACACTAGGTCGACCGATGCGTTTCAGAGACGCGAACAAATAAGCTAGATATCTTGTTGTTGTATTTTGAATATCAAAAATGTTTTTCTTATATAAACAAGGTAAACTTTTTTTTTTAAATCTCTAAACATAAGAAAAAACTATTTCTAAATGGTCGATCTAGCTCCAAATCCTATCGGATCTGGATATCAATCCGAGCTACATTTCATTCAAATTTCATGATCATAGCTCTTCTACTTTGCGAGATATGGTGAACAGAAAAAAGTTACACACACACACCGACATTTTTTAAAAACTTTATTTTCGAGCTCCTGGGGTCGAATTATATCAAAATATGTCAAAAAAGTATATTCAAAAATTTAGGTCATTACAAGCCTCCCTATATGAGGAAGCAATTGGATCATTTAAAATTCAAAGGAATTGAAACTGTATTTTTTACGAAGAAAATTAGAAACACAATATCGTCAGGTCAATCTGTGCAAAAATTATATTCTTGAACAAAAAGACTCAGAAACATTATGCAACCAAAAATCAGTTATTTTGAAAAAACATATTCGAAAAGCTCAATATATGAAAAAGAATTGCATAGAAAGGCCCCAAAATATGCTTCCAAACAACGTTCCAATCGACTCATCAGAGACAAGTATATAACTAGAGGAAAAAAGAGAGAGAGAATTAGGAAAGAGACAACCAAGCCATCCCCACTCTCACCACCCCTAAAACTGAATAATTTAACATTGAAAACTGTTGAATTTAAATAATTTTCAATTCGAAGCGATTAATATTTTACAACTCGAAATTGAAAACTAAATTGAATGCTTCAAAGTCAAAACTTCTGAAGTTCAAGAATTTTCAATTGTTATTACATTTAAACAATTTTAAATTCGCCGCCATTTTCACCGTTCAAAATGAAAAAATTTTCAATTCTAAGCCTTTAAAATTGAATTATGTAAAAAAAAGCTTGAAATAAAAAGTAATTTTACTTGAAACCTTTGAAATTTCAATTTTTTAATGGGTAACAACAGTGCAATGAGCTGAAAAGTGCAGGTATTTGTGCAAATTAGAAAAAAAGTTATTATCGGAACTTTCTGAAATTTTTGTGACAGTTTATTGATCCTAATACAAGTTAAAAAATTAATGTAAAATGATTTTGACTGCCCTTTCCCCACCCCGATCTCGGAAGTTGGCAGCGCAAAAAGAATTCTCCCAGTTGGTTGACAGGATTGGGTCCATTATGATGCATCTGAAATAAAAAAAGAGGGAGATTTATAATTTGTGTATCAGTGGCTATGGCACGATATAGGATTTTTTTTATAACGCCCCCTTCAATTTTTGTACACAGTTAAAGGCCTAAAAAAGTTAATATTTGAAAAAAAGGTAAAAAATCCGCCATTACATTATTTTTTTTAGATAAAGAACCTGTCAACTAGCGGGGAGAATTTTTTTGCAGTGCCAAATTCTTAGGGTGGCGGGGGGAGATTAATTTAATTTACATTTTTCAACTTGTATTTAGATTCATAAATTGTAGTAAACATTTCAGTAAGATCTGATACTAACTTTATTTTTAATTCATCTCGTTACAGTGTTGTTATCCTTTAAATAAATTTAAGTCACTTAAAAATTAAAAAGTTTCAAATGATTGATTGACAAAAGTCAACAATTTTAATTTTAATTACAAAATTATAACTTATTATGAAAGAAATAATTGAAAATTCAGCGTTCAGCATGGTAATTCAGAACTCTAAAACTATAACCATTCAAATTCAAAGAAATGATTCAATTACTAAAAAAGGAATTTCAAGTAGTTCTATTGTTATATATTTTGATATTGAACCACACAATTTTTAACTTTTTGATTTCATATCGTTTAATTTTTAACACTTTATTCAGAATCATTAGTAATTCTTAAAATCTTCCAATAAAATATTTCTCTATTTTAGATTATTCTTTTTTTCTAATCTTTTACTAGAAATCAGACAATTAAAAAATATAATGTAGATTAAAAATTAAAAATAAAATCGGTAGGGTCCATTTGTTTTTAAATTGCACAATAACTTTAAGCCTTTTAATTCGAAATGGTAGATTACAAATACGTAATTAATAATTATTATCGAGGTCAAAAAAAATCCTTACTTTTATTTTCCCTTTATGCATGCTCGATCATAATTCCAAATTATGAACAACGAGATTGTAAAGATGAAATTCGCATCGAAAGCTTAAACACGTTAAAACAGTTATTTTGCGGAATAATTTGCAGGGCCAACAATGATCTGTGACCGGATTGAATCGCATCATCGTAATTTCGCGCATTATAATTGAAGTTTTGTGTACTTGCATTAGGAACCGGAAGCAGCATGTGCATGTGTATTCAGATTTCGGGCAAAATCCGCACATCACAGGCGAATCTGAGCGAATGCGATGTTAATCGCATTATCGTCTATCGTCGATAAATCAGACAATTAGCGGCCGTAAGCGGATTGTAAATCGGAATTATCGCGATTGGCTGACGCGCTTCCAACAAACGTGTTCGCAAACGAACATTGTGGCTGCGTAACGATGCCTCCACAAAGTTCTCTCATTCTGTTGCACACCACTTTTCTGCAAAATTGTTTGCTGCTGTTTTTAATCCCTTGGTTTCAGCAACAAAATTAATTTCATTCGGTGATTACGAATTTATTATTTCAATAATCATGCCTAAAGTAGAATATATATCTGTTATAGGGGAAAACAGAAGGAGTATACTGAGTTGTGCGATCAAAAAAGAGGAGGAAAATAAAAGGTTTGAAGCAGAAGCGGAGAAGGCTAGGACGAAAGAACAGGTTTGAAAGGTACCAAATAGGCAGAGAAAAGGAAGGAAAAGTGTAAACAAGAATATTTAGATGGTAGAATGGAAAAAATATTTTATGGATTTGCTAAGAGGAGTAAAGATGAAAGTTAGGAAAGAAGGAAAGAAGGAAAGAAGGAAAGAAGAAAAATATGGCAGGGAAAGAGATAAGGAAGAGAACATAACAAGGGAAGAAATAGCCAAGGTGTTAGGAATAATGAAAGATGGAAAGGCACCTGATAGATAAGATTTCAAATGAAGTCTGGAAATATGGGAGGATAGAACTAAAGGAATGGGCTTGGATTGGAATTATGAAAAGAAGGAGTAGTGGTACCCTTAGCGAAGAAAGTCAAAGGGCGGAGGTTAAAGATTATAGGGAAGTGACGCTAATGCCAACACTTTATTAGGTACATGTAGCTGTTTTATCGAAGAGGTTGAAGAAAGAAGTTGAGCAAAAAAGATAGAGCCACCGAATCAGACAGGAATGGGGTTGATCGACAACTTATGTTCTAAAATATTTGGTAAATAAAAGGATTGAACAGGAGAAAGGGGCATGTTCGAGGACTTAAAGGTGGCGTTTAAGTCATTGGACTGAGTCGAGATACAAAAAGTTATGATGAAAAAGGGGATATGAAAAGGTTTAATAAAGAGTGTTTTTGAAGTTTTTAGACAGATAAAAAGCAGGGTAAAGGTAGGAGGGCAAGTATAGGTGATAGTTTCTGGTTGGTAAGAGGAGTAAGGCAAGGATATTATTTGAGCCCAGTTTTATTTAATACATTAATCTCAGACTTAGAAGAAGAAATGAAAAGAATAGGGTGGGGAGGAGATAGAATGGGAAAAGAAAAGACATATACACTGGCATACGCGGACGATACAGTGTTGTTGGCAGAGGATGGAGAAGGGATGGTGGGCTTAATTACAGGATTGGAAGAATACTTAGATAGTAAAAAGTTGAATTTAAATGTAGGAAATGAAAAGATAATGAGATTTAGAAAAGGAGAGGGAAGAAAGAAAGAATGGACTGGGAGAAGAAAGGAAGAAAAGTTAGAAGAAGTAAATAAGTTTAAATATTTGGGACATACCTTGCAAACAAATAGAGATCATAGAGCTCATATGAGAGAAAGGGGGGAAAACGGCAGAGGTAATGAAACAGATATAAGGAATAGGAAAAAGAATGTTAAAAAGATATGGGAGAAGGAGAATGTAGTTATTTGATACGATCATATAGCAGAGATATGGGGATCGAAGAAATGGAAAGTGATTGAGAGTTTGCATGAAAGGTATATAAGGTGGACGCTAAGGGTAGACTGGAGGACGCCAGAATATCTGGTGAGAGAAGAAGCGCAAAGGGAGGAATTAAGTACTAGAGCGTGAAAGAGGGCATGGAAGTTTGAGACGAACGTAAGAGAGGAGAAGTTAGGAGAGTTAGCGAAAAGTGTTTGAAGGAGGTAGAAGAAAGGAGAGGAAGGGCGATAGAATTAACGAGATGGAAAGAAGAAAGGAAGGAGTTCTTTAGTGCTAGAGATATAGGAGAGGGAATTGAAGTGAACTATAAAAAATTGGAGAAAAGGGACAAGAAAAGACTATTTATAGAAAGACGGTGGATGATTGACGAATCAAAATATAATAAATGGTCTGGGATGATAAAAAAGGAAGGAGTATCAAAGTATTTAGAAAAGGGATGGAAAGAGAGAAGATGGACCAGAATAGCAAGATTTGGATTGGAAAACGAGGTAAGGGAAGGGGTGTATTGGGAGAAGGAAGAAAACAGAAAGTGCAGAATCTGTGAATGGGAAGAGGAAACATGGATGTAGGAAAGGAATGGAAGATAGAGGAAGCTGGCAAGAGAATGTGGTGAAGATTCTAGGGAAGAATGGATTGGTTGTGGAGTGGATATAAGAATTTATGTTAGTAGTTATAAATAGTTGTGAATAGTTGTAAATAGTAGGGATAAGATCATATAAAAAAGTAGGTGGGAAGAATGTAAGGAATGGAGGTCATTTTTATGGTGAACTTTTAATTACTTGGTTGAAAATTTAACCGTTTGGTTGAAAATTAAACTTTTTTGTAGAAAATTCGTCTGTTTGTCTTGAAAATTCAACAGTTGGCATAAAATTCAACTGTTTTGTAGAAATTTCTTTTTTTTTTCAATTTAAAATAATTTTTTAAAATGAAAATTTAATTGTTTAACCGTGGCTCAATAGGCTTTATAGCTTGAGCGCCAAGGGTACCCTTTTTGGGTCTCCCCGCCCGCCTATAAACTTAACTTAACTATTCCATTTTTGGTTACTGCTCGATCTTTTTCAGTTTCATAATTCAACTATAATACCTTATTAAAAATTGATGTAATTTGTTCAAAATTTGTCTTTTATGGTGGAAAATTAATCCCCTTGGTTGAACATTCAACTAATTGATTACAAATTTATATTTTTTCTTGAGAATGTGTCTTTTTCAGTAAAAAATTAATATTTTTGGTTGAAAATCCATCCTTTTTGTTGAAAATTTAATTATTTGGTTGAGAGTCAACTGTTTTGTAGAACTATCGTCTTTTTGACTTGAAAATTCACCATTTTGGATGAAATTTATTGTCTTTCTTGACTGAAAAATCTTTCTTGGTTGAAAATGCAACTCTTGTTAAAAATTTGCTTTTTTGATTTGCAAATTCATCTCTTTTCATAGAAATGTAATCTTTTTTGCTTCAATTTAATGCTTTTTTATTTAAAATAGCAATCTTTTTTGGTTGAAATATCAACTATTACGTTTTTCGTTGAGAATTCATCTTCTTAGTTTGAAAATTTCAACTATTTGGTTGAAAGTTGAACTGTTTTCTTAAAATTTTGTTGTTGTTGAAGATTCATAATTTTAGTGGAAAACTCATCTCTTTGGTTGAAGATTCATCTTTTTGTCTTGAAAATTCGACAATTCGGTAGAAAATTCAACTATTTGGTAGAAAATTGAACTGTTTTGTCAAAAATTTGTTTTTCATTAAAAATGTAATGTGATTTGTTGGAAATTCGTCTTTTCTATATAAAAGTTATTCTCCTTAGTTAAAAATTTAACAAATTGGTTAAAAATTGATGTTTTTTGTTGAAAATGCGTCTTTTTTAGTAAAGAATTAATTTTTTTGGTTAAAAATTCATTTTTTGGTTGGCAATTCAAATATTTGTTTAAAGATCCAACTGATTGTTAGAAATATCGTGTTTTTTGCTTGAAAATTCAACACTTTGGATAAAAATTTATTGTCTTTCTGGACTGAAAAATCTTTCTTGGTTAAAAATTCAACTATTTTGTAGAACATTCATCTTTTTGGTTTGAGAATTCATCTCTTTTTATAGAAATTTTTGTAGAAAATTCGTTTTTTATTGAAAATTAATTTTGTTAAATGAAAATTTCACTACTCCATCTTTGATTGAAAATTGATCTTTTTTAGTTTAAAAATTCAACTATTTAGCTGAAAAATTAGAGAACCGAGAAAATATAAACTAAAAATTAATTATATAAAATTCGGACTAATACCACATCCGTCGTTCAAACTATTTAGTTGAAAATTTATGTAATTTGTTGAAAATTCATATTTTTGGTAGATAATTAATCTTCTGGGTTTAAAATCCTACTATTTGGTTAATAATTGATGTATTTTACAGAGACATCATCTTTTTTGGTAGAAAATTAATCTTCTGTGTTGAAAATTCATCTTTTCGTTCAAAATTTAAATATTTTGTTAAAAATTCAACGGTTTATATGAAGCCCATCTTTTTGGTTAAAAATGCAACTTTTTGATTGACAGTTTATCTGTTTTGGTTGAAGATCCAACTATTTTGTTGAAAATTCGTAATTTTTTGATCAATTCAACTGCTTTTGATTCAAAATGAAAATCTTGTCTTAGTTAAAATATCAACAATTACAATTTTTATTGAGAATTCATCTTTTTTCATTGAATATTAAACATTTTTGTTTAAAATTGATCTTTTTTTATTTAAAAATTCAACTATTTGATTCAAAGTTTATATAATTTGTTGAAAATTCGAATTTTTTGGTAGAAAATTAATCTTGTTATTTTTCATCTGAAATTAATTTTTTTTTTTGAAATATCATCTTTTTACCTTGAAAATTCAACATTTTGGCTGACATTTTGTTTCTTAATTGATTGAAAACATTTTCTTGGTTGAAAATTCAACTGTTGTTGAAAATTCGTCTTTTTGATTTGAAAATTCGTCTCTTTCCGAAGAAATGTTATCTTTTTTGTTAAAAAATGCAACCGTTTGGTTGAATATGAATCTGTTTTTGACTTTTTTTCTATTTTGTTAAAAAATTCGTCTCTTTTGGTTCAATTCAACTGTTTTTAATTTAAAATGAAACTCTTTTCTTCGTTAAAATTTCAACTATTACATTTTTTATGAGAATTCATCTCTTTGGTTTAAAATTCAAATACTTTGTTTGTTTTTTTTTTTTTTTTTATACCATTAAGCCATTTCCCTTTCGGGGTAGGCGTGACTTGCTCGGTTGGGGAATAGTATTGTATAGGTTGAATAGGTATATAGGTGTAAGGTTGTAAGGTATGTAGACATGTAGGTATATAGGTATAAGGTAGATAGGTATATGGATGTTAGGTATAAATATTTCAGATTGATCTGGAATTCTCGTGTTATTTATTTAAATGACACGTTTATTCCGCAACACTGCTCCGACCCAGGTTGCTGATCAATCTCTCTAGCGATCACCCCAAGTGAAGAGCCTCACAAAATTGTTATGTATGGTTCTCCACTTGGGCCCATTAGTATCCAAGGTCTTTGTTTCAGGCGCCATTCATTCTACTGTCACTCTGTTTACAAACTATTTGTCGCCACACTTTTCTGTCCTGGCATACTACTCTAGCTTCCTTCACGTCCATGCATTTTTTCATGCAAGCTCTTGTGTTTCTATGGCTTCTTATGTCTCTACGGATCAATGTCTCATTTACAGATTCTAACCATTCTTTCGGCGGTCTACCTCTGGGCATTCTACCATTTACTTTACCTTTATACACTTGTTTAGTCAGTCGTTCACCTTTCATTCTTTCAAGATGTCCGAACCATCTTAACTGATTTCTTTCACATATGTCAACTAGTGTCTCTCCTGTACCACATTCTTTGAGGATAGTCTCGTTTCGGACTTTGTCCATCAGTGTTTTCCCGCATATTATGCGCAGAGGTTTCATGCCGATCGCGTTAATTTTACTCCTGTCCTTTTCTTGACAGGTCCATGTCTCGCTACCGTATAGTACAGTCGGTACGAATATAGAATTATGTATGGCCATTTTAGCTTTTTTTGATATGTTTTTATTTGTGAGGATGGATCCTACTCTACCGATAACCTGTCTACCCTTATTTATGCGCCTATCTAACTCCCCATCTATTTTTCCATCGCTAGTGAATAGACTACCTAGATACACGTACTGGTCAACTTGTTCTAATCTCTCATCATTTATGATAATGTTGCATATTGTTTTCTCACTTTTTCCCTCAAACACCATGATTTTTGTTTTATTTACGTTAATTTTGAGTCCCATGTCCTTCATGCTTGTATTAAGTTTATTCAACATTCTTTGCAAATCCTCGACTGATTCTGCCATAACAATCTTGTCATCTGCGAAAGCTAACCCACGTACCTTGACTGTTTGGAGATCTACACAATTCATAATAAACAGTAAGATCCTCCCTCCGACCCCGCAAATCGTCTAAAATTATTTTTTGGTGAACAATAAATAAATTCACGAAAAAAATTTAGTCGACAAAAATTACATAAGATAGGGTTGGGGCGGGGGTTCAAAACCTACTGAACCTAACAAATGGGGGGAGGGGTTTACAATTTCAGAAAAAAAACTGTACGTAATTTGTGCACGGTCTCTAATGGTTTTTCTTATATTGAATTAATTAAACAGATTAAAAATAGGTACAAGTGAATTTTTCAGATAAAGTACTCCTTGAAAATAAAAGCGTTATCTTTCTTCTCACACTCGGTCCCTTGGAGTGTCTGAGCTTTCCCACACGCACGGTCTGGGTACTTAAAAAGCAATTACCGCAGGGGAAGGGGAAATTAATCACGATGCGCTACTCGTCGATGTAAACTACCTTTCGATGGTACTCCTGTTTAAGGGCTGCGACGTTATACGAACCAACCAATTCCCCGAGGCGTTTGTCGTCGACGTGGGTTGCAAGAATTTTTCCTCAATTCCCACACTCGCGTCACGTGACTTTGTTGCTACTAGTTCAGAAAAAAAGTTTACTGAAAATAGTGTATTAAAAAAAAAAAAAAAATTAAAGAATAATAAAAGCAAGCTTTCTAGCTTTTTTTAGTTCTATACAACTTCAGCAAAGCCAAATTACAATTACAATATTGTATGCTATTCTTAATTCGGTTCAAAATAATACATTTTTCTGTTCGCTACAAATATTACATTTAAACATTTATTTGATGATATAATCTCTGTTGGAAACAATTTTTCCAAGAAAGTACAGCATTTCTACAACTTTAATTTCTTGTTAAAATAAAATTTAATTTATTTTCTGAAGTTCTATATTCCCTTGAAATCTTTGAAAATCCTACAATATTCTTTGAAATCCCTTGAAATTTTTTTTCTCTTGAAATCTGTTAGAATCCCTTTAAATCACTTGAAGTCTCTGGAAAAAGCATTAAGAATTCAAACTTATGAATAATTTGAAAGCCCTTGAATATAATTTTAATTAAACTTATTAATTAAAGTTCTGTAAAAAAAACTTTTAAATTCCTAAAAATCTTGGAAATCCCTCGAAATCCTTGGATTTTTAACAAAATCCTTTAAAAATGGTGAAATCCTGGAAATACCTTAAAATCCCTTGAAATCTTTGGAATCGCTAGAAATCCCTTGAAATTTCATTTCATTTAATTCATTTTCCAAACTCACTGGATATTTCTACATTTTTTTGTTCGCTACAAACATTAAATTTAAACATTTATTTGATGATATAATCTCTGTTGGAAACAATTTTTCCAAGAAAGTACAGCATTTCTACAACTGTAATTTCTTGTTAAAATGAAATTCAATTTATTTTTCGAAGTTCTATAGAAAACCCTTGAAATCTTTGAAAATCCTACAATATTCTTTGAAATCCCTTAAAAAATTTTTTTCTCTTGAAATCCTTCAGAATCCCTTTAAATCGCTTGAAGTCTTTGGAAAAAGTATTAAGAATCCAAACTTATAAATAATTCTTGAATTCCTAAAAATCTTTGAAATCCTTCGAAATCTTTGGATTTTTAACAAAATCCTTTAAAACTTGTGAAATCCTGGAAATACCTTAAAATCCCTTGAAATCTTTGGAATCGCTAGAAATCCCTTGAAATTTCATTTCATTTAATTCATTTTCCAAACTCACTGGATATTTCTACATTTTTTTGTTCGCTACAAACATTAAATTTAAACATTTATTTGATGATATAATCTCTGTTGGAAACAATTTTTCCAAGAAAGTACAGCATTTCTACAACTGTAATTTCTTGTTAAAATGAAATTCAATTTATTTTTCGAAGTTCTATAGAAAACCCTTGAAATCTTTGAAAATCCTACAATATTCTTTGAAATCCCTTAAAAAATTTTTTTCTCTTGAAATCCTTCAGAATCCCTTTAAATCGCTTGAAGTCTTTGGAAAAAGTATTAAGAATCCAAACTTATAAATAATTCTTGAATTCCTAAAAATCTTTGAAATCCTTCGAAATCTTTGGATTTTTAACAAAATCCTTTAAAACTTGTGAAATCCTGGAAATACCTTAAAATCCCTTGAAATCTTTGGAATCGCTAGAAATCCCTTGAAATTTCGTTTCATTTAATGTATTCTCCAAAATTCACTAGGTATCCCCCGAAATATTTGGCAATCCTACAAAATTCTTTAAAATCCCTTGACTCCTTTGGAAAACCTAAAAATCCTGTAAAATCACTTAAAATATTCAAAAGTGGTTTGCAATCCGTGGAAATTTTGTTATTCCCTTGAAAACCAATGAAATCTTTCAAATTCAGTTCAAATATTTATAAGCCCCATGAAATCCTTTTAAAAGCCTCAAAATCCGGGGAAATTAAATTAAACTTATTCATTGAAGTTCTTTAAAAAAACCGTTTGAATCCTCATAAATCTTTGAAATCCTTTAATCTTGTGGAATTCTCTGAACTACACTAAAATCCCTTGAAATCTTTGAAATCGCTAGGAATCATTCAAATTTATTTTAATTTCACGGAGAAAAATGGATGTTTAAATGTAGATGTTCAAAGGGTAAGATTGTTCCGCCTAACATGCAGATATTCATGCCAAACATCTACTATCTTTTTGAGATGTTAGGCGTAAAAATATTTTTATGTTAAACTGTAACATATTCAGATGTTAAAATCATCTGAACGCATGCGCATTGCGCATTCGAATTTCACGACTATATTTGACGGCTATATAATTTCGATATTACAATTATGGAATATTACAATTTTTGAACATTTTCAAAGAATCAAAATTAGCTATCCTTAATTAAAATTGTATAACGACTTTTTTCTGTCTACAGGACGGAACAATATTCTTAAGTTTGAGGTTATATTGACTCGAACACCTTTGAACATTTGACACGTGATTTGACAAAATGTTTGTGAATTTATAATAAAATATGAGTTTAAGTAACCTCAAATAGATAGAATTTTAAATGCAGATTACATATTATTGGTTCTCAGCTTACTTACCCCGTTTTTATTTTTTATTTTGAATTAAAAATATTAAACATAACCTCAGCTAGACTGAATGTATTATCTGATCAGCATTTCATACCCTGTATCTGTTTTTCGTTCATGTACGAAAATTCAAGTTTAGTTTTAAATTCACAAATAAGTTATCAATTAATTCCTTAAATGCTCAGAAATAAGTAAATTCCTCAAATATTTACAGCCGTGAGTTGACATAACCATACATGTAATATTTCGGATATTTCAGGTTGAACATTTTGGATGTTTCAGAGTAACATCTCAGTTTTTAATATCTACAGATCCTAACTTTGAACATCTAGATTGCTGTCCTATAGTTAAACATAAAATATGTTAACCCTGAAGATCTAGATGTTACGTTTAAACATCCATTTTTCTCCGTGTTTATTTATTTTCCCAAGTTCACTAGAAATATCTTGAAATCTTTGGAAGGCATACAAAATTCTTTGAAAGTTTTTTAATCTCTTGAAATCCTTTGTAATTCCTTAAAATCCCCGGAAATGTTTTGAAATCTTCAAAATCTTTTAAATTCGTGAAAATCTGTTTAAATCTCTTGAAAACAGATGAAATCATTTAAAAGAAGTTGAAATATTTGGAATATCTTCAAAATCTTTATACAAGCCTTGAAATCCGTGGAAGTCCCTCGAAATTGGTTTAAACCCTGTTTAATCCCTTAAAACCTCCTGATATGTTTGGAAATCTATGTTAATTAAATAAATAAATCATTCGGTTGTACTTCCTCTGTTATTTGCATCAACTCTTTCAATATTTTAACATTCTACATTTCTATACTGATTTTCTTATGATGATTTTCTATTATGATTTTTCTAGAATCAAGAAAAAATTATCAGACATTCATTATCCGAAAATCATTATAGACCTATACTGAATTTCCTATAATATTTTTTCATGCGGGAAGATCACAAGGTACTCGAAAAGATTGCATGGGATTGCAAAGGATTGCATAAGATTGCATACAATTGCAAACAGAGTGTAGAGCAGATTGCAGGAGTAATTAACCCCTCGGATTCAACCAAAAACTTTGATAGTTTGAAGCAAATGAATTTGGTCAACTGAACAAAAATGTTATTCATGTATGTAACCAAAATATTTTCCGAAATCAACCTTATGCGGCCAACAAAACGATTTCGTTGAATTCAAAAATTTGTTTTCTCAAATCGTCATTTAACAGTGAGAGAGATAGAGAAAGACCTCAGGATTCCAATAACTGTTGTTTCGGATATTTTGAGTCAAGATTTGTGGAAAAGTGGCGACTTGGTCCTTCTACAGGAAAACACACCTGTTCATTCATCGCAGCTTATTCAGCAATTTTTGGTGAATCACGGCCTTACACGATATCGGCAGCCCCCATGCAGTCCTGACCTGGTTCCCTGTAATTTCCGGCTGTTTCTTAAATTGAAGTATCCTCTAAAAAGAAAACGATTTCAATACGTAGAGAAAATAAAACAGAATGCTACAAAGCAGCTATTAGCTATTCCGAAAGGTGACTTAGGAGTGCTTCCGAAAGTGGGATGATCGCTGGAAGAAATACTTTCCAGGGGATATCATCGCCATTGACCAGAATTAACTCTTACTCTTGGTACACAACAAGGTCGGATACTTTCCGGACAGGCCTCTTCAAGTAACTCATTACGACTAGTCATCGAGTTGCATATTAAAGTCAAGTTATTAAATTCAAAAGGCACTTTCAACCCCGCAAACAGCTTCTGGATAGTACTATCGAGCCGATATGTGTTTTAATTCCCCGGGGCGTTCGTGGTCCTTTCCAATAAACGTTCACGTCACGACTCCGGTCCGGTTATTTCCCATGCATTCGGCGTACGTCTTCCGTGCTCAGGATTTGAAGGGTGGACTCTAGAGTAGACTAGGACACGCGTACTGGACCACATTGCACTCGCTCTGATTCGGGAGAGCGTGTACTAAAGCACAGCCTATCCGAAAGGGAAAAAATCGGGTACGTGGTACGAAAACCTGGAATGTTTTGACAGGGCGCCTACACGTGTCGAATAGCTGTTTGTAAAACAGAGCCGGCGCCTTTGTTAGGCAGTTATTAACCGCCTTGCGACACGTGACCCCGCGATTGTTCGCATTGTTGCGGCTTGAGGACCCGAGAGTGATATGCCCTTGTCGCCTTTACGCTGTGATTTCGATTCTCTTATGACGCTTATCCCTTCTAATCTAATTGAAATTAAGCGCAGAATTTCGTATTGAAAAGTCTTCAAGATGCCAGAAAAATTGGTTCGAAGAAATGAACAAATTCTATGAAATATAGAGATACCCGAGTCGAAGTTTAGGCCCTACTTTGAACCTGTAACTCCTACCTTAGTAGGCGCTGGGAGAAGTAAAGTATCCCGAGTCGAAATTTAGGCCCTACTTTGAACCTGTAACTCCTACCTTACACTGAAAAAAAAGATTAGTTGGGACAACTAATAAAATTGTTGGGACAACTATTTTAGTTAGTAAATAATGGTACTGCTATTTAGTTAGTAGTGAGAACTATTTTTGTTAGTTGGGAAACGATTAGTTGCCGTTACTATTTTATTAGGTAGACTAACTATTTCAGTTTGTCAAAACGACTGTCTGTAGGTAGTTGAACTTACTAATATAGTTTGTCATGTCTACTAAAAAATTTGAAGGTATAACTATTTTCTTTTTTTCACAGGGACTAATTAAAATATCTGTCACTATACTATCGAAATCTGAATTAAAAAGATCACAGTGGGCACGCGGGCATCTTTTTTTTTGTGACATCTTAGGGACGCTGATGTCATTTCAGCTGATAAGACGTTCTAAAAAAAGATGTCCCTATGCCCACTGGGATCTTTCTAATTACAGATGCACTTTGTAGGTTAGGATTTCCAGTAAAACTTAAAACTCGTTTGATTGTTGAATTTCTTATACATACATTCAAATGCTTCGATATAATCCCCGAAGCCTAAACTTTGCAACACTTCTGACACTTCCATCAATAAATGATGAACGAGACATCAAGTGAGCAACGAGTTATGACGGCCATGTCTAAACGTTCTCCCTCGTTTTACCGCAGGTATGTTGGTACCTTTGTCGCATTCTCAGTCGTACCAACCACGGTAGCAAATAAAACAGTTAAGCCACCTACTTTAATTTGTCAGAAAAATCAATTAGTAGTACAGATGACTAATTTATTAGTAACTCTGACTACTAAAACGTTACTAATGTAAACTAGTCACGAGTACTACAAACGGCTTCCTAAACCGACTACTTGATTAGTTGGTGTTACTAACTGAACAGTTGTAAGAACCAATGAATGCTTTACTAATAAAAAGGTAGTAGCCCCAACTATTCATTTTTCTCAGTGTAGTAGGCGCTGGGAGCAGTAAAGTAGCTTCTAAATAAGGAGCGAATTCAATGTAATTTAGACCCTACTTTGAGACTAAAAGTGTCCGAAATCGGCCGTTTTTCCACGTTTAGCGTCAAAGTAGGGTCTGTATTTAAGGCACATTAGACCCACTTTTGAGCCTCCAATTACAACATGTAGGCCTTGTAGCATCAAAGTAGGTTCTCTATAATCTCACAACAATATGGATGAATAAAAATAACATTTGTTATTTATCAGAAAAAATAAAATAATATCTGTGATATAAATATCAAGGATATTCGCAATTATTTCATAGATATATTATTCATAATATTTTTCAATTATGTCGCTAACGCATAGTGCACTGAAAAATTCGCAAGTATTGAGGATCGAACCCGAGTTCGCACGTACTCAGTTTATTTACCAACCGCCTACCGCCCTAACCGATTCACCTAACGGAGGGCGTTAGTATGTCTTCAATAGAATTGCACTTGTTCAATACTTTAAGGTCCAAAATCTTTTTAAATACGAAACAATTATTTAAATAATGACTTTTTTAACTTTTTGTGCTGTCCAATATTTGAAACCATTTTTGAAGAGTTCAATATAAGTTTTTTCTGTTTCTTCAGAAGTATTCACCGTTGCTTCACAAGAAATTGAGGCTGGATATTTAAATTTGATTATATGTAATTTATAATTTAAATGAATACAATGCCAAAAGTGGCAATTAACAATAACATCACTGGTTTTATAACGGAGTGTCTCGTCGTCCCGAAATTCGAGATGAGTAGTTGATTTTCATACGTTTGGCTTTTCTTATTCTCCAACAAATATTATTAAAAAAATAAAACAGTCAAAATTTTCTCACGGAAGGAAATGATTTTTCCTACTAAATCAAGTGGCAGACACGTAAACAGTAATATTTCTCTAAGAAAATGTTTCAAAAACTCTCAATAATTGTTATTGTTAAGTAACAAAAATAATTGAACAATTTAAAAAGTGGTAGTACTGTTCCTTGGAAAAAAATGATTTTTTTTACAAAATCATGTTGAAAATAAATTAAACGTAATACTCTAATAAAAATGTAAGAACAATGAATAAATTTAGATTATTATGATTATTAAATATATATTTAAATATATTTTTTAATTTTTGAAATTTATTTATAATATTTCTTGCTAACGATATACAATATTTTATTCTTATAATTTGTTGTGATTCTCAATCACTTTGAATCCAATTATACATTAATTTTACGAGATAAATAAATACCTGCATGACTGTAAATAATGCACAAACTCATTAGTTATTCATAAAAATGTTTATAATGACTTATTAATCGACAATGTTTAGTAAATTTCCGTGATGAATATTATTCACATACAAATTTTCATCATTTTCAGTTAAGAGAAAATATTTTTCTGTGATTGAGCATTGCAAAGAAGTATTTATTTATGTATAAAGAATTTATGACAATTTGGTTGAACCTGAAACTAAATATTGTTTTTAATTGAGTGTGACTGCAGTCATTAAGATGACCAATGAGTTAATTTAACCTGAGTAACAAATAATTGTTAGCTTATTTTTATAAAGTTTATAAAACGTCAAAGTATAGTCTTCAGTTCGAACACTGTAGGCTAAAAAGATTCAAAGTAGGGTCAGAATTGAAGGAGAGGTTAAACAGCGTCAAAGTAGGGTCTTGAGTTATAAAAATGTAGACTCTAAAGATTCCAAGTAGATTCAGAGGGGTGTTACAGCGTCAAAGGAGGTTCTTGAATATGAAGACTATAGCATCTACAGATTCAAAGTAGGGCCTATAGATTTAAATGTAGTCAAAGTAGGCTCTAATCTTTCATTCTCTAGGACTTAAAAGTTTAAAGCAGGGGCTATAGGTTTAAATAGCGTCAAAACAGGTTCTAATAAGGAGCTGCAGGTTCAAAGTCGGGTCTAAATTTCGACTCGGGAGGGCTTGTAGAGGTCTTAATTTGTATTAGATTAAGCCCTCGTTTAGTCCTCCAAAGTGGCACAAAAGTCCATTTTCCCCACTTTCAGGGCTAAAGGAGGGCCTAATTTAATAAAAATTTAGCCCTCTATAGGTCCTCCTAAGTCCTCTGTTTAGGCATTACTGTAGCCCTCGAAATCCTCTAGACGAAAAGTGACGTCACATGATCATTTACCCCAAGACAAACACATGTACACCAAAAGTATAGGGATATATTTTATAATCTGATTATATTTTAATTAAAAACAATATTTTTTCTTTACAACATTTTTTAGAATAAACTTTATTACTCATAGATTAGATTGATCACTTTTGACATTCTTTTTATCAGTTCACTAATTGTTGCAATTGGTTTTAATGGGTGTCAATTAAAAATTGTACCCGAAAAACTATTCTAGATTATTATTTTTCTAGGAAAAATAAGAGCAATCAAAACAACAGCTTTTTTCATTATAAATTCTATTATTATGAACCAAAAAATTTGAAGTGTACAACTGCACAAAGTACAAAATGAGTGAGAAGTATACTTTAAACCTCGCAAATGAAATTTGAATGAATGAATGCTTATCATACAATTTGCCTTGTAAAGAAAATTGCAAAATTCTATAAAAAATGAATCAGATTTTGTTCAAAGCACACTTGTTTATGTGCTTTTTGAACGCTGGCTTGTCAAAGGTGCCATTATTTATGAAATAAAAAATGAGTTAGGTTGGAATTTTTAGATAATTTTAAAGAAGGACTTTTTTATTATTCCCATAAAAAAACTCTTCAGAACCTAC
>CAKNYM010052877.1:0-58648 GCA_932195095.1 Andricus curvator
AGAGAGGGGAGGGGGGAATTCACCTTTAATAAGTGTACCTGAAAACCGCCTTTCACAGGAGATCGACATACATTGATTCTTTAACAAATCTCAATAGGCCTCCAGGTAATGCCTGACGTACTTAATCCTGTGAAGTTTCTAAATCCCATACGATCTGCTGCCGGATTTTTAATAGAAACGCTTGCAATCCCCTTAACATTTGGTCAGAGAAGTAAGAAAATTGCTGAAACCAAAGCTCCTAAGCACAGCCTGTTACCGAGAGGCAAGGTTGAATGTAGAGATTCAATAGCACTGTGTGGCCACATCCATTTTCGGCGTCAAACCTCCCATTCGAATGTAGTTAAACGCAGTGAAAAACACGAATAAGCAAAAATCACCACCCTTATAATGCCGTCAGTTAATGAATATTCCAGTATTATTTTTATTTTCAAATCATTAAACTGGACTACAGTTTTATTCCAACAATCTTAAATCGAATATGCTACTGTCTATCGTATGTACTCATATGAATTTATGGCACATGCGCAATTTGAGATATGGAATTATTAATTGTTCTGAATATTCTAATGGTTGTAGTGTCAAACTGTATTCACCTTGTTCGAGCACACTTATGACCATAATAGTTTGTTAGATTTAATAGTGAGAATGCACATAAGTGCTAATGATAGTGGCATAATAGTAAATATAAGATCTTAGCCTTCCCTTCTACACAGAAAAAATGAGTTGTTCAAACTTTAGTTGACTGTCCAAAATATAAGCATAGGCCAGAAATGCCTAACAATTAAATTCAACGGTTCTTACAGGTTCAAAAGAATTTTCGAAATAATGAAAAGAATCCGCGATTGTCTTGAACCTTGTAATAAATATTATAGGAATTTTTTAGGAATTATTGTTGGCATATCCTCAAGGTTTGGACAGCCAAGTAAAGTGTCGAAAACTTATTTTTCACGTGCAAATTTTTTGATTAAATTGCTAACTCTGTTGTCACGAAAGTGCAAGATCATTCCAGTACCAGCCTGCGTTACGGCATACATGTAATCTCACGATAACGAGCTTATTTTCACTGCACTCGAAGGAATTCAGAGAGAGAGAGAGAGAATTACAAAAGGGGAAACAAAGAGTATAAGGGGGAGAATTGCTGTCTGGTTCTCGAAGAGAAAACTGTAATTCCCCATCGAATCGGAGATGGTACCTTCGAGACTTTCTTGTCCTATTCCTACAAGGACTTTACTAATCTTTCGTTTTCTTTCCGGAACCTTAAACGTGGCATTGGCTCGACGACTAAGGTGGAAACTTTCCTTTAATTGCAGATCTCAGGACTAACAGCTGCGCTTTGATAGACCTTCAAAGGAGATCGCGCGTCATCGACGAATAAGGAAATGGAAGCATAGCGAAGGCGCTATTCATTTTCTCGATGGTCGATCGACATTTCCGAATAGAACTACTTCGTATTGCTCATTAAGAGTTTTTAATGAAGGCTTTTAAATGTCATTCTTTATTGGCCAATCACAAAGGTATTCTCTTCTTAAGTTCATTACGCTAGTATTTTTTTAGCCTCTATCATGTTGGACATTTGCACATACTTTTTTTGTTAGTCTTTGGCAATTGGGCTGCATTATATAGGTTGATATACTGGAAGAAGTATTTGCATGAAACTATAAAGACAGAAAATTTCATATCGCGGAACATGCACAAATGAAATGATTTATTCATACGATACTCGTTTTGCCAAATATTTACTCGCACGTCATATTCCCTTTGAAGTTTGTGTTTTTTGCTTGAAAATTAAACAGACGCTGCAACATTTGGTTATTTATCGAGAATTACACAAAAATTATATTACGTTAATTAATGTTTGAAAATTTGCAACTTTCAGCTCAACGAAATTCAATTACATTTAATAAATAGTCGATGGTCAAAAGGTTTTATATGTATTATATTAGACTAAAATATTCGTTTCTCGTTTCTGGAAATTCTGTTGATTTTAATACTGTCATCGTTTCACATTTAAATGATGAAAGTTTAGAATTGATTATAATTTTGCTTGTGCGGCAAAATATTATGTTTGTAATTAGGATACTCGTGGCTAAATTTCACCACCTCATTGGAAGCAATCGAATGTAGAATCATCCGCTTGCAGATTATCGCTCCAGTAGATTGTTAGGGGGAAAAAAAAACGAATATTTTTTCTCGAATTAACGCTACTCATTGTAGCTGTATGTCAGTAAAATAAACATAGCTTTTGAAAACAAAGTTTTCCAAGTAGTTCTAACAGATATTTGAATTTAAAAAAAAATTTAATCGATAAAATTACATAAATTTTGATAATGTACTAAAAGGGGGGAAAATGAAAGTTTGGAGAGAATATTTTTATTAAGAATTATAATAAAAAGATCTCGCCTAATTTGATTTTTTTCCCTTTTAATACATTCTCAATTTTTTTTAAAAATATTATCAATTTAATAAATTGGAAAATTGAGATAACTTTCAGAATTACTTTGCAAACTTTGATTTCACAAACTATGTTCATTGTACTGATAAATTTTTACTTGACGGAATTTTTTGCATCGTAGACGTTTTTGGTGAGTTGTCTATTCTTCCTAATAATTTTTCTATATGTCCTCTGATGTCGAAACTTTATTTGGCTATCGCCAATTTAATTTAATTAAATTATGGATTCTGGGCGTTTAAGTTTTATTTAATGATATAATGTAATATAAATATTTAAAAAATGCAATCTTCCACTATTTTATTTCGACAATGTATTTTACAAAGAAATAAAGACTTTCTTGTGTGTTAGAAACAGCGGCTCAATAATCTGTCGTATTATATTATTATCATTATAATGAATCATAGGAGTATTACTGACTTTATGAGAAACAAGACAGGAGAGGGAATTACTGATAAAGAAAATGCAATTTCATTTTTTTAGTTTTAGGATTATTATTTTCAGTTAGCCATTTGTCCTTACTATTTGAAGTTGAATAGAATCATTACATTCAATTTAGAAATTCTGAAATGAAATAACAAAAATTTTATGTATGCGATGAAAGAAAAGCTTTTTACATGTTTAAATAACTAATTGAAAAATAAATAATGCATTAAATATTTTTATGACGACATGCATAAAATGTTCACTTGAAATATGAATACTGAAAAACAATTTCTTATTATATTTAGAAAATGAGATTTTCATAAATATGAAGATTTCCTTGTTTATTTCAACACCGGCTCAACAAGATATCGTATCACATTGCTATATTTATAATGAGTTGTGAGAGCTTTGATGAATTCATAAAGGGAAAAGCAGCAGGGGAATAAATGATGAGGAAAATATAATTTAATTTTTTTCTAATTTTAGGATTATTATTTTCAGTTACACATTTGACCATACTCTACGAAATAAAATAGAATGATTACTTTAAATTTATAAATTCTGAAATAAAATGAAATTTTAATGTATTTCATAAAAACAGACCTTTACATGCTTAAATGACTAATTGCAAAATATATAATGTGTACTAAATATTTTTATGGCGCCATGCATTAAAAGTTATATGAAATTGAGACCCACATAATTCAGTCTCACTGAAACATGAATATTAATAGAAATTTTCTTATTATATTTCGAAAATGAGATTTATAAAGATATAATTATTTTCTTCTATATTAGCAACATCAGCTCAACAAGCTGTCGTATGGCTTTATTTTCTTGATAATGAGTTGTAAGAGTGTCGATGACTTTATATGAAACAAAACAGGAGGGCGAATTAATGATAAAGAAAAAGTAATTAAATTTTTTGTTTGTAGGATTGTTTTTCTCAGTTAGGCATTTTGTCCTTACTTTTTGAAATTATATAAAATCATTACTTTAAATTTAGAAATTCTGAAATAGAATTAAATTTTAATGTATGACAAAAAAAACAAATTTTGACATATCTAAATTACTAATTGCAAAATAAATAATGTGTGTAAATATTTTTATGACGGCATGCATAAAATGTTTCACTAAAATATGTATATAAAAAAAAAATGTAACCCGCTGCGCGCACGGCTCTCTTCGCTCGCAAGTTTAAGCGCGCTGCGGTGCGCACTTGTTGGAACCCGAACTTTGCGCTCGGTAACATATTTATCTCGCACAATGCGTCCGGTCATTCTACTTTCCCAAGATTTTTGCATAGGACTTTTAAAATTTCAAAAGCAAATTTTAAGATCTAATTTGAAAACACTTGTTATTAAAAATTTTATTCTGCCTTGTGTCATTTTTTCAAAAATTTAATTCGTTTACTGTAATTTCATTTCACAATTGAAACAAAAACTACGCCTTCCATCCAAAAATAATTAATAACAAATTTATAGATCTTTTTTTGGTGAACAACATTTGTCTATCAATTTTTTGTTCGTATCTTGTGCCATTTTTCCAAAAATTTTACATTTTTTAATGTTATTTTTTACGATTAAAATGAAAACTGCGCGTCCTGTGAAAAAATTATTATAACAAATTTGTAGATCTCTTTTCGACGAAACACTTTTGTCTATTAATGTTTTTCGTGTCTTGTGTTGGTTTTCCAAAAAGAAAATTTTTTAATTTTAATTTTTTACGATCAAAACAAAAACTACGCGTCCTATCTAAAAGTAATGAACAACAAATTTGTAGATTTTTTTGGCTGAACAATTTTTATCAATTTATTTTTTTTCGTATCTTGCATAGTTTGACCGCAAAATAGAATGTTTTGTTTTCAATGAAATTATTGAGGATTGAAAAGAAAAATTTGCGTCTTATACAAAAATGGTTTTGAAAACAATTCGTTCATCTTTTTGAGGTGGACAATTTTGCTTCTTAACATTTTTTTGATATCCGGTATAGTTTTACTGGAAAATGGAGTTTTGGTTTTTCAAAAAACATTTTTGACGATTTAAACCAGAACCGTTGTCCTTTCCTCTTAGGCCTTAAAAAAGTGTGCCAAAGCTCAATCGAATGTGATCATTTTTTCGAAAGTTATCGTGCTGCAGACAGACACCTTCGTAAAAATAATTTTTTTCTGAATCAGTGGGTCTCAAAACATGGAGATTTGTTATTATATTTCGAAAATAAGTTTTACAAAGATATGAAGATTTTCTTGTGTATTAGAAATAGCGGCTCAACAAGCTGTCGTATTGCATTATTATCTTTATAATGAGTTGTAAGAGCGTTGATGACTTTATAAGGTACAAAACAGCAGGGGGAATTAATGAAGGTATACGATCGTGATAAAACTAGTGCGTCTCACAAAACTAATGAATAAATTATATGCATTAAAGAATAATTGAAGATTATTTTATGTAGAATACAAATTAATTATTGTCGAAATAATTGGATTTTAATTTTGTAGACACAAAACTCACTCTCCGTTAATTAAGAATTTCTACAGATTGTTTAAGTATTTCGTACAAATTTAATTTCAAGCGACGAAAGCCGAATTAATAAATTCTTTTTTCTTATGTTGCTGTTCTGCACGGAAATTAATGGATTGAATTATATATTGTGCAAAACAATGATCGCCGAATCTGAATATTTAATAGTTTCTGCATGGAATTGCTTTCGAAGGAGTAAAAAGTTTTCTACGTAACGGAGCTTGCTTATTATGCAGGCAAACGAATGAAACGAAGATTCGCACGATTAACGCTTCAGCGCCATTAAGTTTAATCGCTTTTCTCCGCCCATGAGAAAAAGAAGTTTCTTAACAAGTCCCTGTTGAATAAAAAATTCCATTGATTGGGCCAATTTGCTTATTACTCCATTCTAGAATTTTTTACTCGAATCTTAACGTTATAAGCGATTAGAAATAAGGCACTTTTTACATTTACAGAACAGAATTTTTATTGGAAGGTTTATATAGCTATAGCAAACTTAATATATAGAGTCAAATGTTATTATTTTTGTTGTCCACAAATAGTTATTAGGAAATGGAGAAAAAATCAGTAAAATTGATAGGAGACTTACGTTTAAGAATATTATTTATCATATATTATTGTGAAAAATTCTGTGAAAAAATACAGAATGTTCTCTAGGCTCTACAGTTTATTTAATGTGAAGAATATTGTCTTAAATTTTCTGTATAAAAGAGTGGGAACGAAGGTTTACTTCTAAAATTCAATAATTCCACAAATTTTAAGAAAAGAGCGATACATTTCACAGTATTATTTGCATTTTCAAATCATTGAAGTGATTAAATTGTCATTCGAACAATCTTAAATCGAATATATTACGGTTTATAGTGTGTACTCGTATTTCACTATATAAGGCGACCATTTATGAATTTGTGGCACATACGCTACTTGAGGTGTAGAATTACTAATTGGTCTGAATATTCTAGAGGTGGCAGTATGAAACTGTATTCACCTTGTACGGGCACACCTGTGAGCATAATAATTTGTTGGAGTAAATGGTGCGAATGTACATAAGTGATAATGACAGTGGCAATTATCAGCAGACGATTATGTCGTATCTAAGCATGTCACGCCAGAATTGTAAATATCACTCTAAACTGTATATAATTATATGTCTGTATTTCTGGAGAAGGATTCCGCTGAATTAAGATTAAACAACTTGAAACCGAACAATAATTTTAAATTATTTCCAATTTGCAAATAATATGATTATGATAAAACGAGTATACAACTATTTATATCTCAAAAAATACTTCAAACATTATCAGTATGAATATAAGTGTCACTCAAAAAAAAGTTTGAAAACAATTTTTCAACCAACTTTTTATATTTTTGTTTACACATTATGATTGCATGTGCAAAATTGTACATTCTTTCATGGAAAATTTCTGACAGTATAACTTAGGATTTTTTAGCACATTTAACGTGAATTTAAAACAATTTTTAGGATCGCATTTTGAAATTTTTCAATTTTTGCTTCTGCTTAAGTTTAATTTTCAGAAAATTTATGTGGAAATTTAATTGCAGTTGGATATTACATCAGACTGTTTACTTGAAAGTGATGAATAAATAATGTATTATATTGTAATTAAACAACTTCGTAGGTTTTAAATATATATGTTTTAATTTTAAAAGTCTGAAATAAAAAAAAATCAATTTTAAATGCACTTAATTGTGTGCTTCACCTGTGAAATTTTCATCTTTACCACTTCATTTGAAGTTTTACGCTTCTAATTTCCAAATGGTTAAAAATTTTATAAGCTTTAAATTGTAAATATTCAAATATTTGTAAAGGATCTCAGTTCAGTTCAAATAACTAATTATTTGTTAATAGTTTTGGAACACGTAAATTCGAGCCAACATTAAATTATGAGATCCAAGCACAGAAAAGTAATTATTATTAGTTTGTTTTTAAAGTAATATAAATATAATTTTTCTGAAATTTTTGGGAAAATTCAATACGATTTTAGAGTATTTTATGAAATATTAGGGAAAATTCTTGACAGTGTAAAATATATTTACGACTTTCAGAAGTTTGGGACAAATTTTAACAATATTTGATAAGTTTTCGGAAACTTTCTTTTTCAAAATATTTTTAATCTTTTCAAAACTTCTAAAGCTTCTGAATATCTTCCAAAACTGTTTCGAATTTCTCCTAAATTAAAAAATTCTGCATTTAATTTTTTTTTTAATTATCCTAAATTCCCCCAAATTATTTTTTGACATTTTTTCCAATCTTTTTTAAATCTTCAAAAATCTACATTTAGGAACAATTGTAAATCTTTACAAGTTTTAAGTTATTTGCGAATTATTTTAAAATTTCTAAATATCTCCTATAGTTATTTGAATGTATTTATCCTCAAATAAAACCTAAATAATTTTGAAATTTCTTAGAAATCTTATTGAGAATATCAGTAAATTAAGATATTTTAAGTATCTGTCCAAAATTTCATTCTTCTCATTTCTTTAAAGAAGTGAAAATTTTTGCAAATTATGGTGTGGTAGCAAAATGTTAATAACAGAATCATATCCTCATATTAAGAAAATAATTTACAAGTAAGATCTTCCCTTTCATCAGTAATATTTAGAATCATTCGGAAATAAGATTGATCATAAATTAATACTGAAAACAGCCACTGTAAGTCATATTCATGCAGTGTCGCAACCAGCCAGTTTTTCGATAGCAGTGTAAGAGAGACCTCATGACTACAATTTGTTAAGGAAAGAATTATGCACTTGTTTTGAAATTGATATTTGTGGTGTGATTTAGATTTTTCAATTTATCAAAACAAGGTACAAATATATATTGTTTAGAAATTGTGATTACCTTCTGAAATCATTATTGAATTTCTATATTCTTGGGCGTATTTTGAATGTAAATTTTCATACAGAAGCAGTATTTCCGGAAGGAAAAATGTCAAATTTTTGTTCCAACTCATAAGTTATGGTAGAGGAAAATAAGTTGGCTCAGAGACACACGAAAACAGTGATATCGTCTGAAGTCCTCAATAATATGTAATTGATAAGAAATTTACAATCGATCGATTCTTCAAAAATTTTTGGTCAAAAGTTTATTTACTGGATTTTTCGGTAACTTCTTGGTCATTCCAGAGCAATTGAATTTAATCGATAAATAACTCAAATTTTACATTAATCTGTCTAATTCAACACTTTTACATTATTTGATCTATAAGCCTATGATTAGGAAAAAGCTTTTCTCCAGATAAATTAGCCCTTGATACAGAAAAAATTAGAGATTCTTTTTTTTTCAGATCATTTCCTTGCAAACTCATTTTGAACTTCAGTAATATTCGGTCTCGTGATCAATTGAAAAAAAAACTAAAAAATTAACTGCAGTGTTTTCAATATTCCTACTGCTCAATATGAACCAATTATGGCTCAATTTTATTTCAGTGATTTGTATGCGAAATGTATTGAAATATTAAAAGATATTCAATTATTCATTATACATTTCTCCAATATTCACAATTGGATATTTATCTTTTGAATTCACTTTTTCTATTAGGCGCGCAACTATGGCTCCTCTCTTCACTAACTTGAACATTTTTGGATGAGTTAAACCTCATTAATATTAACTTATTTTAGTTTTATATCAAATTAAAGGATGTGCCATAAGTCATAGACCCCATAGGGCACAGGACGTTCCTCCCAATTCGATAAAATATTGCTACTCTTGGGAACAGTTTCGTTCCGAAATGGTTCGGCTTCTCTTTGATCCCGGTCTCGGTGGAATTTCCATCAACAGGTGAACGAGTCACTGGCTGTCGAGCGAATGAATAGGTAGAGGCCAGCCGTGTTGAATAGGCAAAATCGACAGAGGTTAGGTACTGCTAGCTATTTTTAGTACCGTTGTGGAAAAACAATAGTGCACCCACACCTTTTCCTTCCAGGCCATTTCCCAACTCCATACTCGCATTGCACTTTGGACTATTTATTTTCGTCGCTTGCTACCATAATATTTTCCGATTCACCCAAATCTCCGTTTTTGTGTTCCGCATATAAATGTTCTGCAAAATAACAGAATGCGACAATTGAATAATGTGGAAAGCGAAAGGTTGGTAATTAGAATAAAATATTACCTTCGATACAGTTGCTTTTCAAAAGGGAATCGAATTCGCTTATATACTGGCATGCAGGATTTACATTTGAAAGACCGATTTGAGAATTAAAGTTTATGAGATTATCCTTCATTTGCCTTTTTCAAGCTTTATTTTTGAAATCAACTGCTTTTGGAAAAAGTAGCTTTTTGAAATATGATTGTAACCAGTAATTAAAGTTGTCTGTTACTATTTTTCAATAGAATCGAATAAAATAAGCCTGATGAAAGACGAATCAGATTGAACAATGTTCAAGACAGAAATGTGAGCTATCACGTATTATGTAAAAATATCAAACATTAAAGTTACGACCATTAACCTTTTATGCGAAAAAAAATGTACTAAAAATTTCAAAATTATTACAGTGGGAAAAATATGATACTCTGAGAAAAATGTTTGGTTGACCGGACAAAATTTTGGTTATCCCGATCAATTTTTTTGACTGCTGTAGTAGCAACGAAACCATTTGGTTGATCTAACCAAAAAGTTGAGTTAACCGAACAAGATTTCTTTGTGGACACAGAGAAAAATGTTATTGAGTGAACGAACATATTTTCTAGAAATAACCATATTTTTGTAGAAATTCTTCTCAAATCAAATGAATTTTGAATATATTCCTTTAAACAAGGAATATTTTGTATTCTTCTGTAAAACAAGAAAAGAAGCTATATACGTTCATAATGCTAAATTCTGTAGTCAAATAAAGGAAAGTCACTATCACTACTGTCACTTTCTATAGAAATCTAACTCTGAACAGCATTCTTATTTCACAAAATACTTCTAGCATTTGCTGGAAAAAATTGCTTTGTTGCACCAAACACTTTTTTAGTAATCACAACCAAATATTTGGTCATTAAAACCAAATTTTGGTGAAGAATGATTTGCTCTACAAAATTATTTTCCACCGTAACTTTATTTTTGTTTCTGTATTTTGATTGCTCAAAATAATCCAGAACCTGTAATTTGCAATGAAAATTAATGTTTCTGTTTTAGAAATTATGATCATTAAATTATTATCCATTTGCACAATAACATTATTTATCTTTAAAGAAATTAGGGGAGTGCTGTACAGGTTTTTTCCGTTTCTTTGCATTGGTGCTCACTTTTTATCTTTACTTGAGGAGATTGTTCATGCTTGTTGCAGCTACATCATACAGTGTGTTTACAATAAGTGGAAAAATTATCGTATTGACATCATTCAACCCCCATTAAAAGAATATTTTTCATCGAAATTGCAAGGTAAATGAGGTCAATGTGTTACGAATTAAATTAATATTTATGTCTGAAGAAGATTTTGCATATAGTGTAGATCATTTTTTTCCCCTAAACAATACAAAAAAGCCGTTTAATGTATAGGTTGAAGCACGTGTACCGTATAGGTTGGGGACCATTTTTTGACACCTTTACGCTATTTTTCCCCCTGAAAATTGTCTTTGGAGTAACATTTGTGTATTAATAATCAAAATAATCGCACTGTCAGTCATTGTTATGAAGTTTTCACACTTGACAATCCAGCATGTCTCATTACAAGCGAAAAAGTGAACATGGCATCACTGATTTCAAAGGTTTGGTTAAAGACATCAAAGAAGTGAACATTTTTATGTAGAAACCCAATTAAACAAATAAATATTCACTAAAAAGATCACTGTGGCGTTTCAAAGTTATTTCTTACACTTGTTTTTCATATTTGAAGAGATTTCCCAACCTACATTACAAATTTTTTTTTGGCAGATTGGAAGACAATCAAAAAATAGACTGTAAAATTATTTTTGCATTGTAATTATATATGTTTTGTTCACAAAAAGTAAGCTATTTATTAGACCTTCAAAACGGTGTAATGAAAGCCTAAAACTATTATCATGGAAAAAAGTTCTGGGCCAAAAACAAAACCCGTCCCAATCTTTACTACATTCCCCTATTCAAATAAACTCGTTGGTAATCAGAATTAATTAAAATGGTATCAATTATATTTTATATTTAATTTAATTGTTATGATCCATTAATTGAGACAAATACTAAAGTACGTCAGTTTCTTGTAGCAAAAAATAATTTTTCTAAAACCGTAGTTATTTATTATTTGAACACAACAATGTTTTTACTATATTTAGTCCTATAGGCAGACCAATATAGAATATATAGAAATTAATATCAATTTGAGAGAATTTTATTAGGAATATTTGTACTTTAGCGCCATATGGATTTGCGATTCTCAAAATAATGAATTTCTCCCGTTCGAGGGCATGAGTTAAAATTGGGGCTTCATTTAGTGTAATATTTATTTGTTGCGTGGCGTCGTCTTTATCGTCGCATTTTCGTTTAATTGGATACCTATGAATGGATAACCCTTTTTTTCAACTACTATATGTGGGACGACGTATGAAATCATTTTTTCGATGCACCAGACTTCAAAATAACTGCTGAGTTTGTCAGCATTCAACTTTTATATGATCGCTCATTTTATCTTTAAAATTTTTAGCACTGTATTTTATATTTATTGGTTCAATGTTTCTTGCTATTTTGAAACTTATATTTTTGTTGAACTTGACGTCTCTTAATCTTGCAGAATATATCTCATTGAAGCTTAATATTCAGATGGAATTCTTAATGTAAAATTCTTTTCAGGAACACAAATTCTGAAAATTATTTTGATGTATCAAACTTCTTCTTTTTGGCATAAAAACCAAATCACATCTAGGAGATCAATATTGTTCAAGTCAAACCATGTTTATTTCTAAATTAAACTACGGCATCGTCGAACAGGATATAGAATATTTGTTGAGTAGTGGGGTGTCCCAAATCGCTTGGGTTTGATCGACGTTCAGGAAAATATTCTTTATCCCGTTATACAATGCGGTAGTTGCACTTACGACATGTGAAGTAGGGTGAATTTTCACGAGAATAGGGATATTAGAGGAAAAAAAATTCTGTTCAATAGAACTATTGTAGGTATATCATATTTGAATCAATATAAAACGTTTACGATTTCAAGATAAAATATATTACATTTTCATTGAAATAGTTGAATTTTCAACCAAAAACGATTAAAATTTCATCCACAAATATATGCATTTTTAACCAAACAGTTGAATCTTCAAGCAGGAAAGATGACTTTTTTTAAAACTTAGTTTCATTTTGAACCAAGGAAGAGGAAATTTCAACAAAGAACTTTTCTTCCAAAAAAGGTGAATTTACAATCCATAAAGTCGAATTTTTTATCCAATGCGACAAACTGTCAACAAAGAAGTTGCATTTTCAGTCTCAAACGATGTCTTTTTTGGAAAATAGTTGAATTTTATTAAAATAATTGAAATTTACAACTATATATTAAAATTTTTAATAAAATTGTTGAATTTTCAACATAAAAAGATGTATTTTCATCCAAATTGTCAAATTTTCAACAACAAAAAAACTTGCTGCGTGCTTAGTTCAGGCGGAGGAAGTGAAACTTCTGTGGCGAATTTGGCATATATATATATATCTCTATATATATATATATATATTTATTTATTTATTTATTTTTTACCGATTTCACCATGTGGAATTTACTATTCTAAAAATGACGAGGTAGAATAAACATTGTTTTTTTAATGAGACCGTCTTTCACAGTTTATTTACAGTCAATTCTCATTGATTTTTGCATCGACCGATATCCCAAACGCCCCCCCCCCTCACCCATTATTTCCGTGCCGCGTGATCGCACTCTTCACTCGACTGTAATTTCGGCAATCTCCGACGCGTCGCGTGGGGACGCTACGGCGATTGCCGAATGTGACATTACATTACATCCACGCGACCAACAAGCTCGGGATCCATTTCGCTCTCCATCAGAAAGTATTTTTTCTCACGGTGTGCCATAAGACGTGTTACTTCCAATAGCGAGGTTTAAAAAACTACTTATATTATATATTATTCAATCAGAAGAGAAAGAAATGACATCCAAATTGTTGAATTTTCCGTCAAAAAAGGCAAATTCTCTACAAAATAGTGGAATTTTCATCCCGAAAATATGAATTGTGAACTAAAAAGTTTATTTTTAACAAAACAGTTCAATTTCTACTGAAATAATAGAATTTTTAACCCAAAAAGATGAATTTCTCACAAAAAGTTCATTTTCAACTGAAAACTATGAATTTTCAACAACAACTTGAAAAGTTCAAGCTGCAATTATAGAAATTGGTTTTCAACCAAAAGAACAAAATTTTTCAAGCATTGAGATAAATGTTGAACCAATAAAATCAATTTTCAATAAATTAGCTTAAATTTAAGCAAATATGGTGACTTTAAAAAAATATTCAAATTTTCGTCAAATTAATTCAATATTGAGCCAAATAGTGGAATTTTTATCTAAAAAATAAATTCCGAACAAAAATATAATAGTAGTCTTTTTAAGTGAGAAAATTAAACTATAAATAAGAAATAGTTAGATTTTCTTAAATGAAAATGGGAAAAATGGAATTTTTTAAGAAAGGAGAAAAGATGAGAATATGGAGAAAGAGTGAAGCCTGGATGGCATTCGTACAGAATTTCATAAACTTCAACTTCAGTTTATCAAACATTTCCTGACACTTTCAGGTTTTCCCTGAAATTCCCTAAATTTCCCTGACCAGTTATAAATTCCCCCACGATTTTATTCGATTCGTCTCAAAAAAAATTCGAATGATTTAATTACAATTACAGTGGACAAGGTTTCTCTCGACTTATTAGTTATGAAATTTAAGTACACAATTTAAATACTGAACATGAATTTACGTATTACAGAGAACGAAATTATTTATTTTACTTTATATTATTACAATTCTATGCAGGGCGATAATTCACTTTAGTCAAAGCATTCAACGTTTTGAATTCGTTTAAAGATTTATGAATCTTAAATGGTATATTTGCCTTTTATTCATTATGATATAAACAGACATGATTAATGAAAAAAATTCTCTAACTTGAAAGTATTTCGCTAAACGTTAACAACACATAAGTGAAAGTGAAATATAATTTCCTTCAAATTGAGAGAAGAATTTTTTCATTCACCATTTCTTCACTCTCATTACTTTATGTAATGCCAATGCCTTGGCATCAACCCCATTCTTAATAACCTTCTTCTCGCTCTCAAATTTGCCAGACAAGCGGGAGGGCCAGAGATCCGTTTAACACTCATTCCTTCCATCACACGGTTTTTTTGCACACAAGCGAATCTAGTCACATATACCCTCTTCATAAAAAAGAGTTTCAAGAGTCATTGAAATTAAATTTGAAAATATCTTTATTAAACGTTTCTGATATTATTATTATCTTGAAACTAAACAGAAAATTTTAATTATGCACTCTAAGAAATGAAACTGTCGCATCGAGGGAAAGATACATTTGTCATAAGTGCAAGGGAGCAAACTTTGTCACTTGATCAATAGAAAATTTCTGAATGTAGCATATAAATTTATCAAGAATTTTGGGGTCAGAAGGGAGCAAACTGATTAGATCATCCGTCAGAAATTTTCTATTTTCCCTGTGCTTAAGAAGACCCTCGAATATGTCTGCAAGGATGTCGTCAATTGTGAACGGGTGACGCACATCGGGCGACTCGTCAACAGAAAGAAGAGAGAAATTTCTGATTACTGAAAGCAGATGAGTCCTAAGGTACGTGGAAAATAGGTTTTCATCGATTTAGAGGAAAGGTTCCATTTTGGAGAGGGTCGTTTCTGTAAAGCCATTCATGCATTTTATTTCCACCCTCTATTCCTCTCCCTATCAATTCATCTCTTAACGTATTTATTGATTATGCTTATCGAATATTTATTACAGTTGCGACGCAATTGATAGATTATTTAGATTACATCCGAAACAAACATAGCTACTGAAAACACTATCTCTTTAAAGAAAATAATATTAGTGAAAATTGCTTACAATAAAATAAGGAGAATCTAGTTGTATCTTTCTTTTAATTTAGAAATAATTAAACTTCTTATATAAACCTGTTCTGACAGAAATGAGGTGAAGTATTATGTTTTTATTCTTAAACTTCAGCTAGTCAATCACGACAAGGAATAGCAAGTTTCTAATGAATATATAATACTGTATTTTGAAACATAAAGAATTGTTTGTTTACAATTAAAAAACAAGAATATTCTTTAATTTTCAGCTTTTAATTAATAAGCATTTATGAGCTATTATTTTTTAATTAAAAAATTGTTTAACCCTGAATGATATTTAATAATAACCCAGTGGGCACAAAATATAAAGACGTTTTCAGAATTTGCTAAGAACAATTTTTGTATTTTAATGCCAAAAAACATCGCATGGACTTCAAATGTTTTTAAAACGCTATTAGGCCTGACATTTGACGTTTTTTCGAGGTTCTAATCAAGTTTCTTGACATTTTTTACCGCTGAGAATTTGAAGATTGTAAAGCAATAATACAAGAATATCTTACGACGGGGCTAAACGAGACATTTTTTTTAGGGTTTTCTGAATATATTACCGAAAGAAATTAAAATCAGATATTTATGTTTTAAATTTGTGCTTTCTAAATCTTCCTTTTTGTTATTCTGAGATGAAAAAATTTAATTTAGCGATAACTAAGTAGTTATTGCAGTGCCAAGTGTCGTCCAAAGTTTCTTCTCATATACACTTATATATGTAAATACAAAGACACAAAATGAAAAAATTATTCTGATGAAACTAGGAAACATTTTCGTGACTACCACATTTTGTAACTGCTCATCGGAATATCTAATTAAGCGAGACGATCTAATTTTATTATTACAATTTCTTACCATGTCCAGCTTTTCCCTACAAATTTGAAACTTTTTATAAAAATCATTCTAAAACCAAAGAAAGCATCTTAGCTTGCCTAAGATTTTTTTCAATTGTTGTTAAAACGATGTACACTATCATATATGGCAGACATATAAAAAAATTGCATATAAAATTTAGCAAATATGACTACCCGACTTCACCAAAATACAGAAAATTATAGCCTTGTTTAAATATTATTTTTATCAGAATGTACCAACGAAATTTGAAAAAAAAACCCGCCTCTAAAATAAATTTTGAGATTTATTTAATGGAAAACAATCGAGCATCTTTCGGATTTTCATCCAGGAAAAAAGAAATCAAATTATAAAATTGTGAGTGAACTAGTTTCACCAATGTATCTTAGTTAGCCCCTTATATATATTTATATTTTAATATTTATGAATCAGTGATACTACTTACATTTTCACCAAATCTCTCAATATATGTATGTCGTATGTAATTAGACAAATTAGGGTTTCGGCTAAAAACTGAAACACGGGAGTTTAGGAAACCTTCCATTCAGGTATTACCTTTTTTCTAAATCCCTATTTTATTTAAGAAGTTAGAATACTCTCAGTTGAAGCACAGAATTAGTCTTTATACTGTTTTATAATTCTTTTTATTAAACTAAGTATAACTTGAAAGATTTTTTTACAAAGTGATTTGCAATCTTTAGTCAAGGAACCTTTGTTGAATAAACAATTTTTGTCAAATCGTTTTAATTATATGAAAGCAACAATCATTTATTCTTTAAACTATACTTAGGCGCAAAAGGGTTTTATATTACTAGAAATAATTCCTATATATTTATTCAAATAGCGGAAAGCGCAGGTTCAATCAAAACTTTCTACATCTTATTTTCAAGTAAAAAAATGTTTAGACAGAAACTTAAAAATCGCGAATCAACTTTTTTTAACTGCATTTTTGCAATGTAAATTAATTTAAATTCGAGTATTGTGACATTATATTAAAAATTGATTTTAAAGAAGGTTTTGTCAATTCAAAACAAAACTCCTATACAAAGACAATTTCTTGGAACAAAGTATACTTACAACAAGCAAATATTGTTACTTATAAGATTAATTTTAAAAATGTAATCCAAACTGTTCATTCAACCAATTTTATTTATGGTCTAACGATTAGGTATTTTGACTTAACTACCAGCTATCTTCACTTCCTTGAGTGCGGAGGGAAAAGCAATGGCTTAAATGCATGATATTTTGTACATTTTTGCCCTGTTTTGTTAATATCCTCGTGAAAAACTAATTTATCCTCTATAAGTGTAATGGAAAATCATTATTTATTTTTTATAACAATTAAATGAAGCGATCAAATGGTAATGATTATTATTTATGTCGAAGATATTGCAAACATAAAGTTGTGTCTCATGCGTTTGATGTCCTTGCTTTTCCTTCAGCACTCGAGGAAGTGAACTTCGTTGGCGAAAAAGTGAAAACGCTGAATTTCAAATCGCTTAGTAAGGAATCTTCAAAATTATACTACTTTAATGTATTTGCATTTTAAACTCTCAGTGAATTATAAAACTAAATAAGAACTAATTTTATGCTCAAATGGGACATTTTTCTAAAAACCTAAAACGCCTTTGAATATTAGAGAAATGACTTATAGGTGTTCTAGATTCTCGAACAAACCAGGGATTCAGCGAAAAGATAAATGATAAAGATAAATAAACTTTATCTAATTTCCTAAGTTTTTAGCCAAAACCCTAATTTTCCTAATTGCCTACGACATGTATACATTTTCTGAAGTTACACTCAGTACTCACCTGGAACAAAAATAACATTAATTAGTTCAATGAAAGTAGCTTGAGTGTATGTTTAATTTAAAGTAAATTATAAAATTTTCAATTTTTATCTGTGTTATAATAATTAATAATATGACATTTCTTTATTCATCTCTTTTCAATTTTTATATTTATAGTAATAATCATGATAATAACGCATGATGATTTTACTTTTCGCTTTTTACACCGACAATTTAAATTCTAATGTATTATTTTATAAAAACTTATACATTTTTTATTGGTTGAAGCAAGGAACAACAACTGATTTAACAACGATTTTCTCAATTCAGAAAAAACTTCTTCAATTTCCCAAAACTTTACATTATTCACAATTTTATTAAATTTCCTGGAGACAGAAAGTGTTGTGAGAAAGTTTATAATGTTCTATATACCTAGAGCTTCTGATTTCAATCCCATTGAAATCTCAAAGCAATGTTTGTTTCTCGGAAAAAAATTCATTAAAATTATTATCTCATAGCCGAGAGAATTGAAGGGAAAATAAAAAACTTTGAAGAACCTATCGAGCTCTCGATAAGACTCTCTTTCAGAAGACTAAAGGAAAAAGTTGAATCGCAATTACGTCTCAGTTCGAAAGTTTCTAGAATGATAGAAGCCAGTTAATATAAAGAGGCATAATAATATCAATAAAATTGAACTTGGCAACTATACGTTACCTTGAATTCTCCTCTGCTCATCCAAAGTTGTAAGGATCCTTTTTAATTCTGAGAGAAGTATGAAGCTTGTCGAGGAAGAAAATTAAACGTAGAGTTTTTGAAGGTAAGCAGTGCCATCATTTGAAGATAGATGCGGACGAATATTATTATAAGATCTGAGTTTAAAATCTACTTAGTGGGCATTCCATAAAATACGATACCAATTTGAGGGAAAGAGCGTCGCGCGTAAAACTATGGTTGGTAACATGGGTTAGAGGGGTGCTCAGTGAAAGTAACCCAGCGAACTTCGATAACGTTTAGTACGTCTCCTGATGATAATTTTTTACAAAGATTGAAAAATATGCCCCATGCAACGCTACACTTTAAGAATAGCTTAATAAGTTTGAAAATTACTTTTGCATTTCAGACTTAAGACTATTTCGCGTATTCCCCTCTGTTCACCTTTTAAAAATATTTCTTCTTTTTTCACTGTTTCAAAGGAACTTCTACTTTCTTTCGTTTTTTCTCTTAACTGTGAATTGAATTAATAGGACTGAATAAGAGAATCCAAATAATTTTGGTTGAAAATTAATTTTTGTATTGCAAAGCCTAATAATATATTTGATATACGTCGATGGCTGTAATATGCGACAAACGAAAGAAACCTTTACTTTTTTCTGCCTGAATATTTTCAATTTAATACTTTGCGACATGGAACATAATGAATTACAAAACCCAATTGAGAAAGTATATGTTACTGAGGTCAGTGACATAATTAAGAACTTAAAAAATGGTAAGGCTGCTGGTGTAGGCAGTATTAGCGCTGAAATGCTTGAATATGGTGGCGATTACATATCTCACCGGTTGTGCGAATTGGTAAAGGACCCCGCACCAAATGTACAGAAAAAAGCCTTGTGATAAAAAATTCTAAAAAAATTTCTGCTTGTATTTTCGAACCTGCAAACTAAAAATTCGAAAGAAAAATGTCAGAAAGATGGACAGTTTTTAGACAAACACTTGTCCAAAGTTTCGATTTTTACATGTATTTTAATGGAAACATGCTTATTTTAGCAAAATGTTTTTTTTCCTCAAAAACGCTATGATAGATTTGACTAAAACTTTTATATTTTGACGATCAGGCGTACCGAATCAAAAGATTCATACCCACGATCTAGAAAGATTAACGATTCTTTAAGTATACAGCATGTTTTTGGGGGTGTTTTTGTACCCTAAACATCCAAGTAACATATGTAAATCATCATTTCTTAGTGACTAAAATCAATAGAGATTTTTATTCAACTGCTACGGTATGAAACGACTTTCCAATAAGTGGAGTAAGCGTACATAGCAAGAATATTTTTTGACCTAATTTTAGGGGATGTTTTACCATCCCTTAAACAATGAGTCTGAAGTTCCTAACGCATTAATCAATAACGAAAAATAATTTTATTTTTAAATGCATAAAAGCTGCTATTCCATGACAGAAAATAGTCGCGTACAACCCCTAAAAACTTCTTAAAGCGCTTTCAACCCCTCATCAGATATAAAACTCACCCAAGCTACCCCTAAATATTTTTAAAATTCAACAAAACAAACCTAATTCAAAAATCCGCCCAGTCTTTGCTGATAATAATCTCAATTGATGCCAAAGGGGCACACATAAAGTCTCAACCCTTCATTACATGTAGAACTCACCCCAGCCACCCCCGAATATTCTAAAAGTTCAATAAAATCACCCTAATTCAAAAAAACGCCAGGTTTTTCTGATAATGTTTTCAGTTGATGCCAAAGGGACAAAAAAGTGTCTCAATCCCTCAGAACATATAGAACTCACCCTAGCAACCCCTAAATATTTTCAAAATTCAATACAATCACCCTAATTTCAAAGTACACCAGGATTTTTCTAAAAATGTTTCCAGTTGATGCCAAATGGACAAAAAAATGTTTCAAAACCGTATTTTTGAATTAGGGTGATTTTATTGAACTTTTAAAATATTCGCGGGTGGTTGGGGTGAGTTGTACATGTGCTGAAGGGTTGAGACTTTATGTGTTTTGTTGAATTTTAAAAATATTTAGGGGTATCTTGGGTGAGTTTTATATCTGATGAGGGGTTGAAAGTGCTTTAAGAAGTTTTTAGGGTTGTACGCGACTATTTTCTGTCATAAAATAGCAGCTTTCATGCATTTAAAAATAAAATTATTTTTTGTTATTGATTAATGCGTTAGGAACTTCAGACTCATCGTTTAAGGGATGGTAAAACATCCCCTAAAATTAGGTCAAAACATATTCTTGCTATGTGCACTTACTCCACTTATTGGAAAGTCGTTTCATACCGTAGCAGTTGAATAAAAATCTCTATTGATTTTAGTTAGTAAGAAATGATTATTTACATATGTTACTTGGATGTTTAGGGTACAAAAACACCCCCAAAAACATGCTGTATACCCAAAGAATCGTTAATCTTTCTAGTTCGTGGGTATGAATCTTTTGATTCGGTACGCCTGATCGTCAAAATATAAAAGTTTTAGTCAAATCTATCATAGCGTTTTTGAGGGAAAAAAACATTTTGCTAAAATAAGCATTTTTCCATTAAAATACATGTCAAAATCGAAACTTTGGACAAGTGTTTGTCTAGAAACTGTCCATCTTTCTGACATTTTTCTTTCGCATTTTTAGTTTGCAGGTTCGAAAATACAAGAAAAATTTTTTTTTAGAATTTTTTATCATAAGGCTTTTTTCTGTACATTTGGTGCGGGGTCCTTTATGTATCGAGTTGGGATAAGTCCCAGATGATTGGAGAAAAGCAATTATCGTACCAATATACAAAAGAAAGGGAGATAAAAGCAACTGCAACAGTTACAGAGGTATCAGCTTATTAAGTACTGTAAGTAAAATATACTCAAGAATATACTTATTCCTATCAGGAAGATCGTGTACAGATCAAATATTTAGCTTAAGACAGATCACAGAAAAAAGTTTGAGAGTAGGAAGAAAGTTTTCTGTGCATTTGATGACCCAGAAAAAGCATTTGACAAGGCGAGTAGAAGTAAACTTTGGAAAGTCCTTAAAGAATATGGAGTCAATGGATGGCTCCTACACTGTAAAAAAAGTTGGTGTGAATTTACATCCTGCGACGATGGAAATAATTCGATCGGTGTGGCACATAGTAAATAAGCAGAATTCTGTAAAAATACATATTTTTCTTGTTAACCTGCGTCCGCCGTAAAGAAATACATGCAGGTCGTAAACTTTCCGTCGTCGACCGTGAAAAAACGTACGGATCGTAAATCATTACAAAAATTATCAGATGAACCACTGTCCAAAATCTCGTTGAATTTTGTGTTCAGCTTTTATAATCGAAAAGATATTTCGAGGTTTAGTTCGCCAAAAACTTTTCGGTTATTCAAATTTCAATATTTTTTTTATCTCTGACTTATTCATAATTATTCCTGATTGACAAATTTCCCTGACTTTAATCTGATTTGCAGGTTTTCTCTAACCTGTGGTCAGCTTGCTACTATTCACAACTGTTCACAGAAGTGAAAATATTTTAGAGCTATTTTCTGTATTTAAGGGAGAAAACGGAATGTAACCACTTGACAGTCTCAAAATTTATAAATCAAAGCGACATAACGTGCAAAACAACGTAAACAAGAATGCAAACGAACGAAATGCGCACCCATTGGTAAGAGGCTGTTCGGGCGTCTCCGGAACTCATCGTTTGGCACGAATTACACTCGCTAGTCCCGAGTGGTCCAAATTTACGTCCTGCACGTTGGATCATGGTCCTGCACATAATCCTGCGGCGTTCGTCCCTGCGGACTTACTCCCTCTCCATAGAAAAGCACTCATCGTGAAAATTTACATATACTTTCGTAGACTTAAAGTCCGAAGTAAATTAATCACCTTACGTAAACTTGCTATGTCCCACGCCGATCAAATAATTTCCATCATCGGACGTAGTAATTTTACAGTCGACTGCAAATAGAACAACCTTCGTACTATTTTCACATTGTTAACTGAAGTAAAATCACACTAGATTGCAAATAAGTACTGTAGTATCGTAAATTAATCAGGTTATACATTGTAATTTAAAAATACATTGCACGTATAATTACTAGCTGATTGTAAATATCACCAAAGCTTTTTTTACAGTGTACAAGCAATACAAACAATATATGCAGATAGTAAAGCGAGTGTAAGGGTTAATGCGGAACTGAGTGTCTGGTTCGATTTTATGCAAGGCGTGAAACAATGATACGTTACGTCCAAATGGCTATTTATCATATTTATAGATAAGTGTCTAAGACTGGCCCTTTTCGACGAAGAAGGTGTCGATCTCGAGACCGTGAGGGTACGTGGGTTAGCTTTCGCAGATGACAATATTGTTATAGCAGATTCAATCGAGGACTTGCAAAGAATTTTGAATAAACTAAATACAAGCATGAAGAACATGGGCCTCAAAATTAACGTAAACAAAACAAAAATCATGGTGTTTGAAGTAAAAGGTGAGAAAACAATGTGCAACATTGTCCTAAATGATGAGAGACTAGAACAAGTTGATAAGTACGTATATCTGGGTAGCCTATTCACTAGCGACGGAAAGATAGATGGGGAGTTAGATAGGCGCATGAATGAGGGTAAGAAGGTTATCGGTAGAGCAGGATCAATTCCTAAAAGTAAAAACATATCAAAAAAGGCTTAAATGGCAATACATAGTTCTATATTTGTACCGACTGTGCTATACGGTAGCGAGACATGGGCCTGTCAAAAAAGGATAAAAGTAAAATTAACGCGATTAGCATGAAACCTCTGCGCACAATACGCGGGAAAACACTGATGGACAAAGCGAGAAACGAGATAATCCTTAAAGAATGTGGTACAGATGATACACTAGTTGACATATGGGAAAGAAATCAATTAAGATGGTTCGGACATGTTGAGAAAATGAAAGATGAACGACTGATGAAACAATTGTATGAAGGTCAATTAAATGGCAGAATGCCCAGAGGCAGACCGCCGAAAAAATGGTTAGAATGTGTGAATGAGACCTTAATCCGAAGAGACGTAAGAAGCCATAGAAACACGAGGGCTTGTATGAAAAAATGCATGGACGTGAAGGAAGCTAGAGAAGTATGCTAGGACAGAAAAGTGTGGCGACAAATAGTTTATAAAAAGAGTGACAGTAGAGTGAATGACACCTGAAACAAAAGACCTTGGGCACTAACGGGGCCAAGTGAGGAACCTCACATAACAACCTTGTGAGGCTCTTCACTTGGGGTGATCGCTAGAGAGATTGATCAGCAACCTAGGTCAGAGCAGTGTTGCGGAACGAACGTGTCATTTAAATAAATAGCACGAGAATTCTAGATCAATCTAAAAAATCTATGCCTCCTACCTCATATCACTCCATTCCTCGCCGAGCGAGTCACGCCTACCCCGAAAGGGAAATGGCTCAATTGTATAATAATAATAATAATAATAATAGTTCCTTAAGGCTTTCATCCCTTGCCACTACGATCTTTGTTTGCCACTTACTTTCCGCGTTAAGACTTGGAACATTCTATGCACCCAGGTACAGGTGCAGCTGTGGGACATCAATGACTCACACTTAGTTTTTCACCCACTTTCTCATTTTCAAGCAAACTCTTTACTATTTTAAAATTTGCGTAACATATTTCATTTTGGATTTCTGTCTTGTTACATGATGATTGGCGGATAAAATGATCACTTACCCATGTCTCTAATTTTTTAAGGAAGTATGACTTTTCTCCTTTCTTAATGAATTTTACGTGATCTCGTAAATATATATATATAGTCCAAAGTTTTTCCTGAGGCCAACCGCGGGATTTCATCGAGAGCGGATGCCATTCTTCAAAAATGCACCCGTTTCAGGCGAAATTGCGATAACGTTTCTGTTATAATCACGTCTCTCGACCGTGAGATATGTGGTTACAGTCTGCGATGGACCTAATACGACAATCCGGTAGACGTCTCGTGCACCCTGAGGACACGGAGCGACCCTAGGACGAACGCTTTCTGCATTTTCTTCGCAAGTGTCTCCGCATTTCGTTGACACGCTGAGAAGCTTTTCAGGCTATCAAACAGCGAAATTTTGGCACCTCCGAAAGCAACAATAATCAGGAGACTAGCATGACAGAATATGCCGGGTATAACTGTTGCAACTCCCTTATAAGGTGTGTATACCTCTCTTTCTCTTCATTCTCCTTGGCTGTGATGCTCTTGTCAACTGGTGCCAAAAATTAAATAATGAACATGGTTTGTTTTTCGAAATTAAGGAAAACTATGTCAGGCCTCGATTGTGCTGCAGAAACAATTGTCGAAAATAGGAAGTAGCAGTATATGCGGCACTTCTCATTTTCGACAATTGACTCTATTTCCCTAGGTGCGTTCGGCGGAGTGGTATTGAGGCTAATGCCGTAAAAGTGAAAGAGATGGTAATAAAGCATTCTAAATGCCGGATTGTGGTTTTGGATGTACGTCGTTCTCGCGTGAGTTAGACAACTAGATAGTATGTGTCCTAGATGCTCAGGATGTGCATGACACGCTCAGCAGCTATCATCGGAAATGTCTTGGCTCAAAATGTGGCGACGGTACGCTAGAGTGGAAATGACACCGTCTTGACATGCCAAAATGAAGCCCTCCGTGCCCGACTTCAATCCGGGTGATTTAAGGAAAGCAAACGTTAGCTCATACGACATCGACTGATCTTCCACATTTCTGTGGAAGATGCTGTGCATCTTCTTGTCGAGGAGCTGTTCGCAGAAGTTTTCCTCCTGTTCTTTCCTAATCCGAGCCTTTTGGAGTGAGTACTCGAGCTGGATAGTGTTTGATGCATTTTGCTTACCCTTGATACTGAAGACAAGGCCAAGTGTCTTCGCAGCCTCCTGTGCTGCTTTGCAAAGAAATGCTCCTCTGTCTACTTCTTCGTGTTTCCTGACCATTTTAAGAAGACGGTCTCGTCCATTCGCGACTATATAAGCTGTGCTCAAAATAATCCTGTTGTGAAGACATTCGAGATTCAGCATTCCGCGACCACCTTGACGGCGTGAGATGTAAAATCGCGGGACAGAAGACTTGAGGTGCATGCTTTTGTTCATGTGCATCAACTTTTGTGACCCGATATCGAGGGATCTGAGCTTTCCCTTTGTCCACGGAACGATTCCAAATGAATAGAGTACTACCGGGACGGCAAGCATGTTCGGTGCAGACACTTTGTTCCTGGCCGACGAGACAGTTCGGAGGACCAAATCTGTCGGATAAGACGTTTGTATTTGCATCGGAGACCATTCTTTAAAGATGTTAAGTCCTGAATGCGGCTTTGTGAATCTTTCTTTGTGCCAAAACCGAAATTCTGGATTTTCCTAATTTTATGCGATATTTGAAGCGTGCTGAGATGGTAATTTTGAAATGTGAAATGGAATTATATATCGGAAACCAAGAAAATGATATTACTGTTTTTTAGTTGCAAATTCAACTATCTGATTAAAAGTTAAATTTCTGGTTGAAAATTCTTCTTTTTCGATGACAGAGTCGAATATCTTGTCAAAAATTCTAGTTTTTAGTTAAAAAACTTTACTTTTTTGTTAAAAATTTTTCTACTTCTGTAGAAAATTAATCTTTGTATAAAATTAATCTATTTGTTTGAGAATTCAACTAATTTGTTGAAAATTCGTTCTTTGTTGTTGAATCGAATCGGTTGAAAAATCTTTTTTTTGTTGTTGTAAAATAATTTGTTGGAATGAAAATTAAACGGTTTTATTTCTGGTTAAAAAATGATCTTCTCTAGTCAAAAATTCAACTACCTAGTTGGCAATTCGTCTTTTGGAAGAAAAGTAATCTTTTTTAGTTTATTTTTATGTTTGCAGGTTAAACCATGAGCTATTTGGTTGAGAATACATACTTTTAGGTTAAAAATTCAACAATTTTGTTAAAAATTCGATATAATTATTTTGTTAAAAATTAAACTACTTTGTTTATGTCATCTATTTTCATCGAAAATTCAACTGCTTTATTGAAAATTCGTCATTTTCGATAGAAAATTCATCTTTTATAGTAAAAAAATAATATTTCTTTGTTTGAATATTATAGAAATAAATAATAATAATTTATATTGAATAATAATAATGAATATCAAAAATGATATTTTATTTACAATAAAAAAAAATTAAAAAATTTTAATATGAAAAATATTTTATTTGTTATTCATAAATATATTATTAATCATAATTAGCAGATTATTATGATTATTGAATTTATTAATATTAGCAAATTATTCAAATGTTTCTGAATCAAAAACGTACTCTTTTGTTGAAAATTCAACTTTATTTAAAAAATTCGTCATTTCCCGAGTGAAAATGCTTCGACTAGAGTTCGACTTGGCGATGTCTTGGCTGCGTCTCAAGACTCAGACGAGACATGAGACAATGTCTCACTTTTATGGTTTCAGCATGGTGATTTCAAGTCGGCGTAACTTGTCTCAAGACGAACCTTTTCGACTCAGAAATGAGATCTTGAATGAGACTGTTAACAGATGCGAAGGATTAAAATTGATGAATGGAAAATTTGTAAATCTTAAATTATTTATTTTTAATTTAAAAATTTAGAATCTGTGGGTCTGAACGAGTATAACCCTGAAAAATTTTCCTCACAAAAATTAAAATTGTAATTTTCTATAAGGATCTCCTAAGCAAATATACAACAAAATTGTTCAATTATTAACAAAGATTAGCTTTTATGACACTCAGAATGACCCTTTTTTCAGGGCAGGTATATACTCGAAGTTATAAACCGCTCGACTTGAAGTCATAAAAATTCGACTCAAGATATAAATATATGTCTTCAAGACATAGAAATTTGTCTCCAAGACATAAATTGAAGTCTGCCTCCGTCTCAATAAGGAGACATGCTGGAGTCGAACTTTTCGACTTCAGCATGTCTTGATTGGGATAAATTCGAGTCGAAACCAAGTCGGATAATTTTTACTCGGGTTTGGCTTGAATATTTAACTACTTGGTTAAAAGTTTAACTGTTTTGTTGAGAAGCAATATATTTCGACTTGAAATTTTATGAATTCAAAGCATTTCATATTGACTCAAATACGGTACTTATACATTAATCTTACCTAAAATAATTTATTTCCCTGTTATTGACATATTTTCGTACTTTCGTGGAAAATAACCCTACATCACATTTTTTAAGACTATTTCCAAATATTTCCATTTTGAATACAACTTAAATTATTGACTGGTAGTGTCAGAAATAAACCAAAATTGGCAACGTAGTTCACGGACGATTCCATCAATGTGAAAAATGCAAAAGTGTATTCTAATTTATACGTCATATAGAATTTTCAGTTAATATTAATTTGACAAATATTTTTTAATACAATAAATTATGGAATTAAAACATATTTTGTAATAGTGAATAGGTTACAAATTGGCATATGAATAAATGTTCTGTTACATGGAGATTGTGATTCGGCGGCAAACGTAAGAGACAATTTCGCCAATTAACTTCCAAGTTTTTGCTTCATTAGGCAATACCGTTTTTCCTGGTGTAAAAAATTACCATCATTTGAATTCAACAGGACAGTATATAGAACATCGGAACATAATTGCATTTTCGGCAAACCCGCTCTCTGTTCATAACGTTTAGTATAATTTTCCTTTCTTCTGACACATGCTCCCCTTTTTACAGCTTGTCCCTTTATTTCTGGAGCATGAAATACCCAGATTTTAAATCAAATCCTTTTTCGCAGTGATAATCGTAACATATATATGATAACTGTGTTGCGCTATATGCACAAACAGCATAAAAATGGTGAAAATTGGGAATTAGTAGAGCAATGAGAAAATCAAGGTAATTAAAGGCGTTTGCGTCACTCTCGGAGACTCCCATAAACAAGATATCTAACTCTGTCAACAAATTTATATTTGACCAAGAATGTGTAAAAATACTTTAGAGCAAAGGTTTACTTTTTTAACTTTTTTACTGCTTGTGATTCACGGAATCTTACCTTCAAAATTTGAAAGACGCCTCTAATTAAAAGTTGATTTAAAATTAGGTTGACTAAAAATCGACATAGTTTCCAAACTTTTAAGATCGCGAAGAAAACTTCCTCACTAGAATGTTATAAGATGCAGATGGTTGAACTCAGTTAAGGGAGTGCCATAACAATGAATACTTGATTGAAATGAATTGTAGCCTTGCTTCTGAAAATATTCTTGATAAACACTACGAGTCGAATTTGTGCGTGAAAATTTCCTATGCGTTAGCAGAACGACTGCCGCTCGATCGACCGCTCTCGGTCTTGGACATGCTTCCACATTTTTCATGATGATTCGAAAAGCAGTGAATATTTTATCGTGTTCTTAATATTGCCTTGAAGCTAAGATTTTAGATTTTAATTTTTCCAAGTTTCCATTTTTTTCCACAATTTTTCCTAAGTCATGCAGAGAGTGGAACTTGAGAATCAAAAATTGGCTACAAATCGAAAATAGATCGTTCTTTCTCACATGCTCTCTGGACTCTTAGTTATCGAAAATACTTAAAGTAGGGCTTAATCGACACGAAAATTAAAAAGTTTTCTAACAGTGTTTTAAATTACTTTTTCACAGAGTTTATCACTTTTTAAGGCGAGCACGTTTCTAATCCATTTTTTCGTATCTGGTCGCACAATTTTGACCGGTACGGTAGTGTATGTAGTTTTAAAATTTCAACGACTATTTCGTTTTCTGTAAAAATTTAAAGAATTTTTTAGTTATATCAACATTGGAGACAAATTTAGAATGTTTTCATCTTCGTGACTTTAATAACAAAGAAAATAAATCATTCATTAAATAAACCTTAATAAGTGACTTTAAAATTAATATTTTAAATTGAAAATCAACTGAGGGCGCTTCAACCGATCTTAACATTTAAGTTTTTGTATGCCCAAGAAAGAGAATATACTTTGAAGTTTTTGCCAAAACTGGTTGTTATTTGTCAAATGCAAAGTCCAGCTTAGTCAAGTACTCGTCTTATCTAAAGCAGGGTTCTTACGTAAGCCACCTATTTTACATGCTGTTATCTGAGCTAGGGATTTGAAACACGTGAATTCCAAAACAGCAGCTGATATTCACCTAAATCCCAAACAACGAGCGTATGTGCTGAATCAAAATCCTTCTTGAATAGCTAATTTGCACCCATAATTGAATATATAAATTAATCAGATCACAAGATTAGCAATTATTCTACTTCTAGAAGTTAAAAGGCTGAGTTTGTCAATTGTTAAGCAAGGCGTACTGCTTGACAACAGTGTAATTTTAGACTGTTGAAATATCAAATGACAATATTGTAATTTTTCTATAGAATTTCTATTCAATTTTTTTTCCATTCTGAAAATTAGTATTATTAAACGCGGATAAGTTTAAGAATTTTCAAAGTAGATATATTCCACACAGTTATAGTCAGTAAAATTCGTTACATTTTTTTTTCAGAATGTGGCTTCTGAGAAAATCCAATATTATTGTATCTGATAAGTGATTAATTTGATGTTTTCCGATTCCTATAGTGAATTGTTCGAACACTTTTGGGAAACCTTCTTTTCAGGCCTTAGGTAAAATATGGAACGGAGGAGAATAAACAACTTTTTTATTTTTGTCAAAGAAAAAAAAGTCATCAAACATGTTGTTTTCAATAATTGATTCCTTTAAACGTTTCGGGTTCTTCACGGAATTATAATCACTTTGCACTCACTTTTATGAGACTTTTACGAAGCCATTTGTATTATTCTGTATAAACACCAAAATAATTAAACAAAAAAAAGTTATTAATTTTTTTTTTGAGAAGCAAGTTTCAGAAGGAAAGAATATAAATAAATGTGTTATATTGAAAAAAGTATGAATCAAAGAAATATTCCAATAATGTTAAATATTAATAGATTTGAATTATTTTAATGAATTTTACTAACTTTTGATTAATTTCAGATATTAGAATAATGAAAATTAAAAATTTGCTTCTACTAACATTGAAATTATAATATGTTAAATAAGTTTTGTTTAATTATTGAATTACAAAAGTTTATAACTTGTATTTATTTAAAATGGTAATTTTTCAAACTCAGAAAGGGTAGGAGAAATTTCTGTTACACTCTACCCCATGTCCAGCTCGAAAAATTACCAGAAATTGCTATTTTTGGGAATTTCATGAATATTATTTTGAATTGAAGTTGGGAATGTCAGTTGAGAATATTTTCGAGGTTATATTAGTAATTAAAACCTCAAAATACGTTAGTATACGTGGTTTTTACAAAACGAGAATAGAATTAGTTATACACGAGATTTTTACAAATTCACAATTATGTTGATTTTTTATGGGTCAATCTGAATTCAAGGAATTCACGAAATTCGTGAAATTCACGGAATTCATAGAATAAACAGAAAACATAAAATTTACGGAAATCATGGAATTCACGGAATTGATGAAATTCTCAGAATTCAAAGAATTCATGGAATTCATGGAATTCAAGAAGTTCAAGGAATTCCCGAAATTCATGTAATTCATGGAATTCGTGGAATTCACGGAATTAATGAAATTCAAGGAATTCGAAGAATTAACGGAATTCCCGGAATTCAGGGAATTAATGGAATTCAACAAATTCACGAAATTCACAATTTCCAATAACGTTGGTCGAACCCCTACACCTTTCCAACATCTCGTGGTGGCGGTAAGGAACCACTGTGACTGGTCACAGAAATAATGTTGGTCAAATAACTACCCCTTTCCAACACTCCGTGGGGGCATAAAGGAACCCCTGCGTCTGGTCACAGAAATAATTTTGGTCAAACAACTACTCCTTTCCAGCATCGCTTGGAGGCGCAAGACACCCCTATGACTGATCACAGAAACAATGTCTGTCAAACCCCTACCCCTTCCCAACACTCCGTGCGGGCATACAGGAACCCCTGCGTCTGGGCACAGAAATAATTTTAGTCAAATAACTACCCCGTTCCAACAACTCGTGGGGGCGGGAAGGCACTCCTGAGACTAGCTACATAAATAATTTTGGTCAAACAACTACCCCTTTCCAACATCTCTTGGAGGCGCAAGTCACCGCTGTGACTGGACACAGAAATAATGTTGGTCTAATAACTGGCCCCTTTCCAACATCTCTTAGAGGCGCAAGCCACCCGTATGACTGCTCAACGAAATAATGTTGGTCAAACCCCTAGCCCTTTCCAACACCCCGTGGTGGCTTGAAGGCACCCCTGTGACTGCTCACAGAAATAATGTTGGTCAAACCCCTACCCCTTTACGACACTTTGTGGGGGCGTGAAAGCACCCCTGTAACTGGTCAGAGAAATAATGTTGGTCAAGCACCCGTCGCTTTCCAACACTTGGTTAGGACGGGAAGGCACCTCTGTGCCTGTTCATAGAAATAATGTTGGTCAAACTTCTACCCCTTTCCAATACTTCGGGAGGGGGCACCGTTGTGGCTGGTCACAGAAATAATGTTGATGAAGCCCCTTCCCCCTTTCAAAATCTTCGGAGGGACACCCCGGTGACTGATCACAGAAATAATGTTGGTCAAACCCCTACCCCTTTTCAACACCTCGTGAGGGGCGGGTAGGCATCGCTGTGACAGGTCACAGAAATAATGTTGGTCAAGCCCCCACCCCTTTCCAATACTTCGTGGGGGTGGAAAGGCATTTAAGTGACTGTTCACAGAAATAATGTTGGTCAAACCCCTATCCCTGAATCTCCCTAATTTGTCTTCTGTGATTAGTCACGGAAATAAGTTCGGTTTTCTCCCTAACATTTTCCTATGGTTTTTATTCTGCGACGTCAACTAGCAAGATGGTTAATATTGAGGATCAGACAGTAGCATTAAACAAATGGAAGAAAAATTAATTTTTCAATATATTGGCTGGCAGTCTAGGTTCTATCCTTCAAATATGCTTTTTAAAAAAACAAGAAAAAAATGGTCCGTACGGGTAATTTTCTTTACTGGTACCGAAATTTTCTTTATCGGTACCGGCTTTGTATACAAAACCTTCAAAAAATGATTTTCTGTTACAATTCTTATTGCGTTAAACAATTATTGTTTATTTTTTAAAATTGCTTTTAAAAAATTTTAGCATGGTATCTTCAATATTTGGATGCATTTCATTTTGTTTGAGAAACCAGGAATTTATACAATACCGCTAAAAAGTATTTCGAATATCCTTGATCTTAAGCACTTCTGTCAATTCACCCTTCTGGGAAGCAGGTGTATCTTAAATAAAGAAAAAGTACATAAATAACATTAAATTAAATGAAAAAATTAAAAAATAAATTAAATACGACAAATTATAGGTTAATTACTGTTTACTTTAAATAAATCTGCAACATAAATTCTTTAACGCTACTTTCAACATAATATTGAGGAAAAATCTCTAGAGGAAGTTTTTTTATGTACTGTTGTAGTTATATTTAAATTATTATTGTTGAAATAATCAGACTAAGCGAATGTGTTGAGTTTGTCTGGAATGCTGGAAATAAAAATACCCTATCAGCCCCCCTATATAAATATCACAAATCTTTAATGTCAAATAAAATCCTGTACTGTGTCATAAACTGATCGCTTCACACACCATAAAAGACCCACAGAAACATTATTCTATTCTTCTGTGTTAAAGTAATCAACGGCTGGCATTATCCTCGATAAAAAGCTCTTGATTACGTTACTCAAAAGAAGTTTTTTCCCCGATAGAGCATGAATGGCTGTCGCAATGTAACAATAAAGTTATTTAGTTTCGACACACAAGCGCATCAAACGTCACGAAATTACTCACTTTCTAGTCTCTCTCTTATACCCACTCATAAACCTCAGAATTTCCGGAAATAACCAATCCCTATGCTGGATATATCACTCACGGAGAGTGGAAAGTGACGGCGTGTGATTTCGTTGCGACTTCGTGAACCAATTATCCCTCGTACACTGTAGGTTAAACTCGACTATTAAAGCCCTTTCACACGTTTCTCCTGGAACGAGTTTCGTTAATGACAACGGATAGTTGGAGTCTTGCCTCGGCTCCATGTGTCTAGGGCCAAGAGATGCCAACCGCGTATCGTGTACGAGGATCACGAGAAGGATGAAAATGGCTCGAGGTAGCTAAAAGCGAACGAGTAGAAGGATGTGTTGCTTCACTAAAATGCCATGCCAAAGCGTCTCAACTGGTTTCACCACAGCTGCAACTGATAAAAGCCAATGAGGTCAGAAGTGGTCAGAAGAGGTGACTGGATTTGAAGCTACTCGAGTCCCTCCTGGCAGACTATCCGCAACAATCAAACCAGAATTTTGTTCTACCAATTTCATTTTGCCACCAAGTTCGTTATGACCTGGTTCCTCTATCGAGATAATGTTTAGCAATAAACTCCTTCCGCTAAGATTATTTTTAGAAATAAAATCAAATTAGATTGCAACATCTGTTTTTGATTACTGTAGCGATCAAAATTTCACACCACAAACTCTTGAAAATCGAAATGTGCTTATTTCAACGTGATAACAAATTACAATTCAGTGAAGCAATTACATATCAGAATGCATTCGAAAAGAACTACATTTTATGAAAATATAAAATTCTTTAACAGTTTTATCTAAACATTATAACAACTTTTTAAATTTTTGAAAATTATCACTTTTTTGGTTTCAAAAGCTCACTCGGTTCTAGCATCGTTATAATGTCTGGGATCAAGGAGTATTGATTTTTAGAATAATTTCGAATTCCCGTCTTCTTTATTTAAAAAACCACGTTCGTTCCGTAACACTGCTACGACCCAGGTCACTGATCAATCTTATTAGCAAGCCCCTCAGGCAAAGAGCTTCATAAAGTCACCATGTAAAGCTCTTCACGCGGGCTTGTTAGTGTCCAAAGTCTTTTGCTTCAGGCGCTTCTTACTCCACTGACACTCTTCATCATGCATTTCTTATAAACTATTTGTCGCCACACTTTTCTATCCTGGCACAGTTGTTTCTAATATATTTGAATAGAAAACAATTTCAAATCTGATGACAAATCCTACATGTAGATACCGTTTTCTTGTTTTGCACGACAGTATATGATAAGTGACAATTCTCTGTAGCTAAAAACATAGTATTTATTATTCTGATAAAAATAAACAACTTCTTAAAACAATTTTTAAGAAGTGAAATCTTTCTTCGATCGATTCAATTGTTACCTTAATAGAACTTACGTTCCTATTAAGGTTTTTTATTCTGGTTTGAATAATTTATTTTTGTAGGTGAAATCATAATTTTATCTCCTTTCAGGCATCTTTTCCACATCAGAAGATTATTTTTAAAAACTAAATATTATCAAATCTTTTTTGCTTCTTCCAACTTAAGATCCAAAAAATTTCACAATTTTCTCTATATTAAACATTTGGAAAGTTTCTGATTGTTTAAAGTGTACTCAATATATATTACAGTACACTATAGCAAATCGCTCTCTGCTCGAGGGCAAGCTCCTAACTAAGCGCCCAAATGCATTGGCGAATTTCTATAATATCGTCTCGCGCACGCACATCCAATGCCACGCTCAAGGCGTTTACCGAACTTAGAGGTAATAGAAGGGAGAGCTACTTGGTGAAAAAGGTGTTAGTGGAGATGACGCTTTGTGTGAGTCTAATACATCTGTTCAAGTAAAATTCAACAATGACAACGTTTAAAACACAATTATGTTTTCTATTGATGATTGCTATATTTTTAGTTGTTCTTAAAACATCCACACTTCCTGAATCTGTCTTAAACAGCTCATTATAGTTTTTTTCCTTTATCTGGAAGCTATTTTCGTTGATCATCCACGATTTCAAAAATAAGTTGCTTCGTTTCTTCGACCTTTGTGAGGGATTCATTAGAAGTAGTTGCAAGAGCAACATCTCGTCTGGGACAATAATTTTATTGATGCATTCTAATTATTTTATTGTCTCTCTCGCTTTCTGGAGAGATTTAAGCTTTTCCTATTTTTCAGTATCGACAAATAGTTTATAAGAAACGCATCACGAAGAGTGTCAGTGACGTGAGAAACGCCTGAAACGAAAGACCCCGGATACTGGTCGGCCCACATGGAAATCTGTACATAATGACTTTGTGAAGCTGTTCGCCTGGGGTGCTTGCTAGAGAGATTGAGCAGCGACCTATGTCGGAGCAGTGTTGTGAAACAAACTTATCATTTCAATAAGGAACACAGGAATACTAGATTAATCTGAAAATGTATACCCCTCCCCCCTTATACCGTCTCGTGCACTTCCCTTTCTCACTTTTCTCATATGAACTGATAGTAATAATAAAATAAATCGACCGGACTCCAAGGAACAGAGTTGTACAAAGTCTCTCGCGTAAATTTCCCGCTCTTGCTTGCCTTCTGGGATAGAAGGAGCAGGAGTGGATGACATACACGTTCCAGTTGAGTCCGGATTGTTTGCTTTAAGGAACCATGATCGTAGCTTCCGGATCCTACAACTTTTCATAATTATAAAATAAATCGTTGTGTCCATTTTTAGGTAATCATAATTTTTCATTTTGCAGTCAGTTTTTTTTAAATTCTTTCTTCACAGTTTATTGGACGCCTAAATATTCAGAACAGGAACTGAAGTGTACAAAAATATTTTTTTTCCGAAGATCTACAAAAGCAATCCTCTAGCTCTGATACGTCTAAAGTTATTTCTTCCTGAAAATAACCCTTTTCATTGAATTTTGTCAAACGTTAGGGTTTATTGGAAATAACTTGTTTGGGTTGCCTTCCTCGTGAAAAATGTACTTATAAGAATGAAATAACATAGATATTCCAGCAAAACTACAAAATATTTAGTGTACCATCTTTAACATTTCATGGAATATTGACACGAAAAGCGTGCCCTTTGTCGAGAATTGATAACATTTTGTTTAACACTAGAAGTACCCGGCGGGGTCAATTGACCCCTTTCGATTTTTAAAGTGGTAAATCTCCGCAGCGGTTGATTGCAGAGAGATGGCGTTTTGTGACTTCCAATTATTTATAGATAGGACTATTTGAAAATTTTTTCGGAAATATTGGATGCGCACTTAACAAAAAATCGAGTTTTTATAGTCTGTTACCCGCAGGGTTCAATTGACCCCTATCGCGTTTTGGCTGGTATTTTATTACAAAACATTTTCGGACTATCAGTTCTACTACCGGTGTATAACGTTCTACGTTTATAGTGAAGCACTAGGAATAACCACATTTGCAGTAAGTTAAAATGCACAGCGTATACTCGGATCGGGGAGTACAGCGGCACCAAACGATTTAGCTTGCTGTTGCAGTAGCAGCAGAAGCGACGTCGGTAGGACTACGCTGGGGTAGGCGAGCATTTTCACTTCTTTGTTGTACTTTTTCAGGACTCACTACTCCTCTCCACTTATATTAACGATGTAATATAAATATAGCATACTTCTGTCATTAACTGTTGACGGTAGAAACTGTTTAAAATCATTATTTGACACCCAACGCAGGTATGGGTCAATTGACCCCTTGTGGTGACCAAAGGTGGCATAAAATCCTGGTACTTCTAGTGTTAAAGATAGTTGTATATAATTTTTTGTGTTCTAATTGTTCTGAACTGTAGATTACAAATTACCAAATCAATTCAAATGCGTCCTTTTTTGTTTGAAAATAATTTCGTGCTAAATTTGCATTTTGAGTTTTAGGACACAATAACAGTATACCTATTAGAACCGGAGAATTTTTTTATTTATATCTTCAGTAAATTTAGCCTGATATAACTGAGATGAGTGCAACTTTCATTTGAAAAGTACAGGAAATGAGACATCTCAGAAAAAATAAAGTTAAATTCTTCCTAGGTAAATTTTCCAATACAAAATCTTTTCTGGGAGTCATATCTAGTAAATTATTTGAGATAAAACAATATGCTGAGTAGGAGGAAATAAAAATAAACTGACTTTTTGCACCTGTTTTAAAAGATTTTAAACCCATTTGAATGCTATACGATGATTAACTATTAGAGGCTTTTTTCCATGACATGCTGATGGGTTTATACTTATAAAAATAAAACTGTAATTTCAACAAAAGTATACCTAATAAACCCAAAACCCCTTTTCGGAGGCTTCGCGCTGCACGCAACACGGACACCTCGTCCCTCGATGGCCTCAACCAAAGACTCGCTGCTATTATACGAAGGGATACTAGAGATCCTACCGTTCCTTGCTGGCGTTCTGGGCGCGCTCTTTTATCTACCCAACATAAGATATTGTAGTCTTCTTACTTACACAAATATATCATCTGCGAACTTCTCTATTGGTCTATTTTATTTTGATTTTTTTTATTGTTTCCTATAATGACTTCGAGTACTTTTTCATCAAGCATGAGGGACATCAAACATGTTTACTCGCGCACTATAATTACCTTTTACCTTCATATATCTGAATAAATATTCTGTACTCAATCTCGTGAACTTTATTCCTGAAACACAACCGAGTCGTCAACGCAGACCTTCTAGCCACAGTGTCTACCGGAGTTCGAAACTCACACCCACAATCGAGTCTTTAACGGACGCCTCCCAGTCAGAATGCCTACCGCAGCCAAAAACTCACGCACACAATCGACGCTTCAACAGACGCCTTCTAGCCAGAGTATCTACCAGAGCCCGAAACTCACAATCACAGTCAAGTCTTCAAGGGACGCCTCTCAGTCAGATTGTCCATCGGAGCCCGAAACCACAACCAACAGCTGAGTCTTCATTGGACGCCTTGTAATCGGAGTGTTCAACGCAGCCCGTCATCTGCCATGATTCCTGTCATTCCTACCAATCGATGTGTTTTTTTCTCTTAGAAAGACGTTTGAAGAACTGCATCTATTGAACACCTTGCTGCGGGCAGGCTTCAAAGGAATCGCTCAAACTTGAAGAAGCGTCTCTTCCTTAGACGTCAAGGCCAGAAGAAGACGCTGACGGCGTCATCTGTAACGAACAAGGACCCAGCGCTGGAGAGCGAGGAAGAAGATTTTTTGCATGAAGTAGAAAGTGTGGTGCGTGATAGTGCGGTTTGTGGGGCGGCGCGCCGCCCCCGAGCTAAAATTTGTAATTGCTCATTTTGATATAAAAACCCAATTGATCAAACAAATATTTACTAAAAGGTTCACTGTGGCGTTTTAACATTATTCTTTACACTTATTTTTCCTATTTCAAGACATACAAGACAGACAAGATTAGAAGACATACAGAAAATCGGCTGTAAAATTTTTCTGCAGCAAAATTGTGCATCTTCTGTTCACATAAAGTGAACTGTTTAATAGACCTTCAAAGCGGTATAATGAAAGCCGAAAAATATTATCATGGAAAAAAGTTCTGGGCCAAAAACAAAACTCGTTTCAACCTTTACTAGCTTCTCTTATTTTCTACGATTAAATAAAAAATACGTATCCTGTCGGCAAATTATTTGCCAGAAATTTGTAAATGTCTTCTGGGTGAACAACTTTTATCTATTCATTTTTTTTCGTATCTTGTGTTGGTTCTCCAACAATTTAATTTTTTTCATTCATAATATTATTGTTCACGATTAACACAAAAACTACGCGTCCCATGAAAAATAATTAACAAGAAATTTGTGGAGATTTCTTGAGTCGATATTTTTTAATAATTCATTTCTTTCGTATCTTGCATAGTTTGACCGCAAAATTGAATTTTCTATTTTTAATAATATTTCACACGATTTGAATGAAATATATGCGACTGATCGAAAAAATGGTCATTAAAAAATTCATCAAGCTTTTTAAGGCCATGTTATACATTAGTCACGTGACCCAGCCAGTCCTGAGATCGATATTTTTTGTCCCATATTTTAAAATAAAAGCTAAAATAGAGCGGAAAAAATTTGGGAAAATATTAATAAATATAAAAGGCCAGTGTGTGGTAAAGCATAGAGTTGGAGAAGAAAAAAAAGTTATTATTGGAATAACAAATATCGACCGGCAATCAAGCGATTTGCATTATTAACAGTGCTGACACCATGGACATATCAAATATCAATTTGTTTATTTGCACCAAACCAGAAAATATTATCAAGTGTAATTTTTGCAACCGATGTTTGCATCATTTTCCTCAAGACATGTGAGCCAGAACCTCAAAAATGTTTCATTGGGAACAAAAAAATTGGAAAATTGGTTACAGAGTTCTACAGCACGGTCGGTATTTTTGTGTATTTCCTTATTCATTACATTTTTTTCTTCAACATTTCGAGCCAAATGTTCTATACAAACGCAAATTACAGTTTCCTGATGCTTTCCCCAAAATTCCAACTCGATGTCTCATTCGGTGTGGACGTGAGTTGTTGCAAAAAAAATTATCGATAATTTAGGTCACGTGACACATGTATAACATGGCCTTAAAAGAGACAATTTTGCTTCTAAATTTTTTTATATGTCGTATAGTTTTCCTGGAGAATGGAATTATAAGTATTGATTTTTGAAAAAGCATTTTCGGTGGATAAAGCTAGAACCGTTGGTCAAAAATGGTTTGTTGTCGAACTCGTCCTTTCTTTAAGTCTTTAAAAAAATGTGCCAAAGCCTTAATATAATCTGATCTTTTTTTTTGTTATCGCGCCTATAAACAACTTCTATTACTACTAATAATAATACTACAGACACAAAACAATGTCGGAAGTCAAATTTCACAATAAAAGTTATACCTTCTCATTAGGATTACAATGTAAAAATCTAAGATGAGCTGACACTTTTCAGTCAAAATTGGTTCAAGCTAGTCTTGACTAGATGCGTGTAATTTTCATCAGGGTGAATCACGCAATCTATTGTATAATATGCAAGTAAAAGCATTCAATTTTTAATTCAAAAATTTTCCATTCGAACATTTTTGAATTGCAACTGCCGCAAATGTTTGACTCACTTCAGAATTCTTTAATCTTTTTACAAATATCATCAACAGCGAATAAACAATACTGGAAATATCCTGAAAACAAGAATTTCCAGAAGAATTGAAAAAAGATAGAAGAAGTTAAAACAAATATATTTATAGCTGAATGAAACACGTGAGCATTATAAAGGCCTGAATCAAATAAAAATAAGTTGAATTAATATTAGAACTTTTTTTCAAATTTTTATATTTTGGTAAATATTTTATTAAAACTTATACTATTTATCTGTATTCCTTACTAACTAAAAAGTGAACATGATGTTTTGCTTTTGTATAAAATGTGAAACTCCACGGCGTCATATTGTTAATTCAAAGATATGGAAATACATGAATCGGAGATACAGTTGTCTGTTTCAAAAACAAAAATTACTTTATTCAAATATATTTTAGTTTTATTAATTTGATTTTTCAGTATTTATCGAGGTATTTATTTGTTTGAAGTATTCTTTTTTTCACACATGAAATAGGGTTGAATTAACTTCCAAGTTTAGAAGTAAAAATTCTTTGATTTTGATCGCTTCCATTTTTAATGTGTACAATTTTATGTAAATGTTTCATATTATCAGATTGTAGAACTTCAAAGGCTCCGAACTTATGGTTTCTAATTTTTAATGTTTTCAATTAATAGCTGTTTTATTACATATGCTTTCCACTTTAAAGAATGCATACCTACTGAAACTTGCGCGAATATATTAAGTCATTCAATTTGATATTTCATAATTTCGAATAAGTTAGAACCGAAAACAAACAATTTTTTATGTTTTCAAAAGTCTCTGGATTTTAAGATTTTTCAACAGATTTATAAATTTGAATATTTTAAAATAAAATTCAGTACCATTCTCAGGCTGGAGTAGAAATATGTGGAGGTGAAAATGTTTTTTTTTTAAATCGATAGCCCAAATTTCGCTACTTTTTGACCATTTCGCCATTTCAAAAGTCCTTTATTTAAAATTTAGTAATTCTCAGATTTTCATTTTAATATTTTCATTTACTTTTAATTTTCTATTTCCATTCACGATTTTATTTGAAATAATTCAGCTTGAAGATTCTTAATTTTCAAGATTACAATTACATGAAATTTATATTCGGCACACATCGAATTCGGATGTTTACTTTTTTTTAACAGTTGAGAAGTTAATGTATAATTCATAACATCACTAAATACGATCTTTTGAACATTTGAAGCATTCAGGAACATGGAAAAGGACCATTTTCAGCTGCCATTTCACGGTTATCGGATCCAACGATTCACGAGGTACTTTTGTTGGGAAAAATATTCTCCCGTTTCAGACTGAAAGTGAAAAATGGAAAGCCATTGAGAAAATGTGTGCGACCAGTAGTGACCCCATCTTAAGCACATTATCTTTAGGCGTCGCTGCTCCTTCAAGGCTCTTGACAGATTCTTCTTGAGACCGAAATCCCGTCAAGAGTCAGGAGTTTTGCCCGTTTTCAAGACCCTAAGTGACCTGCTATTGAGTATCCGGTGAATCTTGATATCCTCTACTAACCAGATTCTCCCTTACAATTCTGGATTATCTGTTAACTTTAATGCCAGTCAAGCACGTGATACTCAATATATATATATGTATATATATGAAGGGTGGTAGTACAGAACTAGATATCCAAAAAAATAGGAATTCTTCCGAAGAGCGAAAAAATATTCTTTAAAATCGAAATCACCATTTAAAGATAAGACAGAATTCTGCTTCTGAGATGACTTTTTGCTGACTTAAGCCTAGCAAACTTGGATTAGAAACAGTTATCCGTTTCTGAAGAAATAGATGCATCAGCTGACAATCTCGAAGCAACACTGAACACAAATTAGAACAGGCTAGGCTGCAGATTGTGATACAAATTTAATCTTCAGTTCAAATCTGAAATAATAAATAAATAAATGAGGGTAACGAAGTTTTTATATATAAAAGTGGACTGATTCCGAGTAAATCGTCTACGAATTTTAAGGCTACCATTTCACAAGTTTTGAAAATCTGCTTCCAGTAGCGATTGAAATCGAATTTTCAATTTTTCACAAAAATATAAACTTGTTTCTCAGATACGGGAAAGCTTAGTACGAATAACAAGTATGTAGCACAAAGAAATGATTCTGTTCCGAGCAAATCGAAGTTTGGTGTGGCGGTATCGCACTGAGATGGACGATCACTCGGTGAACGGACTATAAAAAGAAGACTTTTTTCCATAAACGATAATAATTTAAAAACTATCGTGCAGGGAAGAAAAAAATTACTACTTTGCCGAAATACTACACTGAAATTTTAACTAAAATTTGAATTGCATTGTTTCATTACTGTATAAAAACAGTACAATTCGAAGAATTCTTTTTATCATAACGTTTACTTGATTAAAATTTTTTTCTTTTATGAAATAAACCCATTTTCGGAAAAATGTTGGTTATCTGGTTGTGCACTACCACTCGTAATATACATGTATATACTTATTGCAATGTTTCGTAAGCCAGGAAAACACAGAATGAGATTTGAGTGGGTTAATGTTACGTGATATCAAAAAATATATATCTAACTTTCTTCTTCAAAGAATACAAAAGTTTCGTTATCGATTCCACGTGTCTGTGCTCCAAGTTGAATCGATTCCAATTTTGTTAGTCTCTGAACATAAGATGTTGTTAGTCGATCCTATAAGTCAAAATGAGCTAATCTTGAACATATTTGAAAGGTAGCATCCCATAGGGGGCCATCCATAAATTACGTAACAGCTTTTTGGGGTGAAGGGGGTTTGGAAAAATGTTGCGGCCAGTCCCAAGGGGGGGGGGGTAAATTAATACTGTTATGTGATATTTTTAATAAATCAACCCTATAGAAATCCATATATCCAAAAATATAGTATAACTTAAAGTTCAGTGATTAGAATGAAACATTGTAATAACGTTATAAAGACTCTAATATTGGTGCAATTAAATTAGTATTTTGAATTTTTTTATCCTTCTGTAGGAAAATAACAATAAAAAAAAAACGATTTTTACCATTTTTCAATTTACTTGTACTCTCAAATTTATTGAACATGTTTTATATGGATTTGCCTTTGCACTATTTAATAAATGAGCCCTTAGATTTGGTTATCTACTTTTCTAGATTTGACGACAGACTAAACAGGAGGTCAAAATATATCTAGAATCTTGAGCAAATGATTTTAATTACTTGAATTGTTTTTAAAAATTGAGAATTAAGTGATTTGATAAAAGATTTGAGAAATTTGTAGAATCTCGTTTTTTTTTACATTCTAAGTAGCGTTCATTATGATCGCAATTGCACTTCAAGTAATATAAAATATTATAAATAATCATAAATTAAATCGAATATGAAAACAGCTACATCGGCTTTCATACCATTTCAATTTTCAATAAAGTGGCTTCCAATAATCTGTATGAAGATAACTTTCATTTGAATATTATATTTTATCCCATCAGAAATTAGAAGCATTAAATAATTTAATAGGTCAATCTGAGATTTTATATCGTAAACAGATCTTCTCAGAAGACAAACACTCAGAGAAAAGATTCCTTGTTTTAGAGAAAATTTCTTCTAATCAGAAAAATATATTCATTGATTTGCAGTCAAGAAAAAATTGGTTTTATTCAAAGAAATTAATGTTAATAATGCTACTATACTATACAATGCTACTCCTATTATTAATTATTAATAATGCTTTGACACTGATCCATTTTTAAGATATTAAAAATTGAAAATTCGCCAACTTGTCTAATGTTTAATTGGGAGAAACCACCCTACAGTAGATAATGATTTACAGTAGACAATCTGAACTAACTGAAAAACTGACAAAAAATGTTCGTTACTTTCGTTAGTATAACGTTTCGGCAAGGATATTATATCTCCTTACGAAGTTTCATTGATATTTTATAATTAATTAATGCGTGAGAGCAAACAATTTATTTTTAACCTGAAAAAAAAATTTCACCCCTTCTTTATTCATACTTTCTAACTTAAGGGGTCATTCTACTACCTCGACAAAAAAAGGTGATTTTCAATAATTTTTTTGTCAACAACTACTTTATATAATTGAATAATATTTTTAGCGTTTATTCATGCTGTGTCAAAGTTTACAAAAACAATTTTTTTAACATAAAATTATTATTTAATTTAGGTATTATTTGACAATAAACAAAGTGCCTAAAAAAAGGCATGTCTACTGCGTGCACGATATCTCCAGTTAGCATCACACAAATAAATCAGAAATTTTCTTTATTAGTATGACCATAGCTCTGAAGTGACGAAATTAAAAAATTGAACAACCGCTTCGACACTTTGTAGATATTTATGTTTAGAATAAACGTAGAAAATTTGAAAGTAATCGTTTGAAAACTTTTTGGGAAATCGTGCGCATAAGGTATGTAAAAAAGCTGCACTTTTCTTTCATCGCAAGTCAGGTTAAATGGTATGAAGCTCAAACATCTCGTACCAGTCGTACCAATCTTACGAAATATCAGAGATAAAAAAAGGCATTAATTTAAACTTTTGCGTTTTTGCAAAATAATCATAGTTTCAACTATTATTTACTCAATAAATTGATTTTAATTGTGAGTATACTAATGATAAATTATAATTATCCAGAATAGAGTATTCTGGCTTGCCGAGGAGCAATACCAGAAACGATTATCTATTGATGGACAAAAGTGTCCAAGTCGTACACTTGACCAGGTCTAATAAAAATGTTCAATACAGCTAATTGATTAATTTCGTGATATTTTTTCTATAAGAATACTCAATTGAATATGTAAGCTTTATTTAACAATGATCATCTTTCTTTTTTTTTGGAAACTGATGCACTCAAATGTTGTTTAATTTTTTCCTATCTACTGTAGGGTGGTTTCCCCTACTTTAGCTTCAAATTACGCAAATTTGACAATCTTGAAAATTAGCAATTGAACATTCTTCAATTCTCAATGTGTATAATTCAGAAAGTTTTAATTTTGAATGTTTTGTTTTAATAGTTCAATTTTTGAAATCTACAGTTGATAATTATATAATTTTAAAGATGTATAAATCCAACTTCTTAAATTGGGACGATTTTGAAGATCAAATTGAAATTTAAAATTAGATATACCGATATCAAATTATATACATTTGGAATGATATTGCGTAATTGTACAGATGAAAAGTACTGTCTTTAAATAGAAACTTTAATGATTTCAAAATATTTGATGATGTGAAGGAAAACGAACTATCGGATTTCATTTGTCTCTAAAAACATTTATGCTTTGAATTCTGCGTAACATTTTGATAAATTATTAACATATTTTCAGAAGGTTTTTCTAAATTTATTACAGGTCGACTTTAGTACAAAAATGTTGTTGAATTACAAATGAGGACATTAATTTCAAAAACTTAAAATACTAACATTTGTATAAATATTGCTACATTTTATTAAATTGTAACACATTGATTTCTGAAATAATCTTTTAAGCAGGTAAAACTAATAATATAGCAAAATACTATGAAGACTTGCTTTTAATCTGACTGAAAAATTAAAAAATGTTTATTTGAATAATTCGAAACCCCAGAACCACAGGGTATTTTGTACATGTGTTTACTTATAATGAGATGTAATTATTTTATCTGCTCCTGGCAAGAATGTTAAGAAAACTTTGTTAATGTCAAAATTTCAGAGTAATAAATTATTGAATTTTGAGATAGAACTTTCTTTCTCCTTCAATTGTCTAGTATCAAAAAATAAATAAATATTTACATAAAACGTCGCTATACATTAATCTTTCATCAGTTTGACGTTTGAAGCCGTATTTTGTAGACAATGTATTTTAGAATGAAATTAAAATTACGCAAGGAGATTGTATGAAAATGCCTTTTGGTGGCATTAAGTCATTTTAGCCAAAAAAGCGAGATAACACCCTATGTTTTTAGGGCCACGAATTATTAAGATTTTTCAAAAAACATTGAAATTGAACTTTTATCGCAACATCTTTTGCACAGTTCAACTTTTTACATTCTCATTAGAGAAGGTATTAGATTTGTGCAATATTTAACCCCACCCCTCCACCATTTTTGTCAAATATTCACGTTTTGAGACCTCCTGAACCCGAAAAATAGGGTTTTACGAATGTCTATATTTCTGTATGTATGTCTGCCTGTCTATCTGTCTGTGAGCGCGATAAGTTGAAAAAAACGATCTATTAGATTGGCCTTTGGTCTACTTTTCAAGTGTCCTAAACTGAAGGTCAAGTTCGTTAGCCAGCCATTTTTGATGAAAATTCAAAAAGTTAGAGGATTTGCATGTTCATAGTACTCGGAAACTTCAAACAATTTATCCTCACGACTTTTTCTGATGAAAAAAAAAAAATTAACAGAGTTATAGAATTTTCAAAATACTAAAAAAAAAAAATAAAAAAAGAATAAAAAACATTTTAAGCCAAATAACGCATGATATGCAAAAAAGTAAAGAAAAAAAAATGAGAAGACAAGAGTTGCTCATTTAAAAAAGATCTACAAATTTGTTATAAACTCTTGTTAAAAAAATATAATCAAAATAAAAAAATTATTTTTTTTTTTGGGAAAAGGATACAAGCTTTAATAACATTTTATTTGACAACATTTTTCGACTAAATTATATCTACAAATTTGCTTAAAAATACTTTGCGCTAGGATGCGTATTTTTAGTTTAAATCGTAAGAAATAACATTGAAAATAAACTAATTCAATTAATGGAAAAACGACACAAGTTACAATAAAATGTTTTATAAAAAAATAGTTTTTTTTTTCTTTTAGGATGCACACTTTTTTTCAATTACAAAAACTAGACGATGAAAATACGTATGCTTCAATACCAATGCATATTATGAATGGTCATAATATAAATTGATTGAAATTATACATTTTTTAGGATAGCTGATAGCAAAATTCAATACAAAATAAGAAACAAATATTAAAGTAATCATGATAAATAAAATTTGTATTTTATTTTGCAATATCTGAATAAGCAATCCCAGGCCGAGGTACAGAAATAAATGTAATATACATTTGATATAAAAGTGTTGAATAGAATGTCGAAAAATTCACATTTTGGACAAAATCGAGTGTGAAGCATCAGAAACGTAATGAGAATGAGTTCGTTAAAGCCGAAAGAGCTTTAATAAAAGAAAACACAATCACCAAATTACAGTTGTCGATGCTTTGACCTTTGATTTTGAAAAGTCTGTGTACAAATGTGGGGTAAATACAAAGACCGTGCGCGTAGCGCGGAGGGAAATACATTATCGAGCGCGAAGCGCGAGATAGATAAGTTATTGAGCGCGAAGTGCGAGAACCAACAGTCGCGCGCCCTAGGCGCGCTCAAACTTGCGAGCGCAGCAAGCCGCGCGCGATGAGAATGTTCCCGTGCAGTGGGCAGATTTTTTCTTTTAACTTGAGTTTATGAAACACAATATTATTAGTCTTCGTGCTATTATGATGAAAATAATTTCAATTTAATATTATAAAAATTAAGACACTCAAACAATGGCTGAAAACCCCGGCGTTACCATTTGATTTCTGATGACAGTGTATAATGAAAATATTGAAATTATGTGGGCCATGTCCTCTTGCCCAGCAAAGTTTATCTAATTAAGTTTCCACTTTTGTGACCTAGTTTTCAAAGCCTTTTAGGGTTGCCTGATGAGTCTGTTTGCCAAGGGAGCAGTTCCAATGGATATCATCTTATAACTTCCAACGCAACTACTTTGAAGTAATTTCAATCTTATTAGAATCTCCAGTATTCATCATTCTTTGGACAGGCGTCAACTGCTAAATGGTGCATTGACGGAGGAAATTATTAGATTTGTTGTTAGTCGAAGGAGCAAGCCAACAAGCGGGAGAGAAACCAGTCATGGTAAGGAATTAAAGAATAAATAGATAAGTGATGATGCCTAAACCCTATGGGGATAGGACAAAAAGGGGAGAGAGTACAATCTAGGCTATTACAAGGAATAGAAAGAAAAAGGGAGACATTAATCCATTAATTGGATAGAGAGAAATTAATCCATTTGAAGATGAAGATGAGTAGCACTGGGGATCATTTTTGTAATGAACTTAACGAGAAAGAAGGGTTTCATTGTTGTTATATAAACTTACAATTTTATCTATTTCGTGAAACATTATTATTAGGAAAACTAATTTGCCGTACGCAGAGTATACATTAGGGTGGCCCAAAATAATATAAGGTTGTTGTTGCCTGTTTCACCCCTTATTTTCTTTTATTTGATGTAAAAATAATTGTGCAATTTTCTATAAATTGAAAAATGGTTAACCCATGGTCCATTACCTTTAAATGCTAAAAAGAGTTTATTTCTTTGTTGTTATAAAAATGACAAATGCCTCGCGTGAAAACAATAAGTATAACAAAACAGTCATAGCATGCATCACTGGAAATAATTTCACCCTTATTTTATTTAAAATACTTCCCTTGTATTTCAAAAACCACCCAGTCTAATGGTTCAAAATTTGATAATGTTCTTCACATAATTTTTCATAAGAAAAATCGTGGAATGTCTTTAGAAATATCGCATATTTAGTAGTCAGAAAATGAGTTTGGCACTTATCAAAAAGTGATATCACCTAATAAAAACTGAAACAAAAGTTCAAAAATAACTGTTTTTAATAACATTTTGTTTATTCTAGTTTAACACCTAAGAAACGCATATTCTCCTGCTTCCAGAAAGTTATATTTGGTTTCTTTTGTTATTTTAATCGAAACACTTGAGGGAATTATGTTTTTGAATAAATGTGTAGCGCAACTTAAAAATATAAAACGCCTTATCTAACAGAATCACATCAGAAAATTGAAAAAACGAAAAAATATGTGTTTCTTTTGTGTGAAAGTAAAACCAACAAAATTTCATTGAAAAATGAATTTTAAAATTTTGTACCAATTTGTATTAGGTGATATTACGTTCAAAGGTTGAACATTTTTTCAATTTATACCAAATTGCACATTCCTTTGTACACTAAATAAAAGAAAATAAAGGGGTTAGAAAGACAAAAAACAAATATTTAATTTTTTCACGCCACCCTAGTATACTATACACCTCACTAGGGCAACTACAATGAAAGAAACTTTCTTTTTAAAATTCAGAACCCTGAAAATCCTTGACTTGAAGAAAAAATAGGTGCATAATTACAAATTTTTAAAGAACGTTCAGGAATTAAAAAGTATAGCAAAATTCTGGCACTGAAAAAATAAGTGATGGGTAAGTAACTTTTTAAAAGAAACTAGTTATCGTGATTGTTACTAATTAAAAATGTGACTGTTTCTTAGTAACATTTGTATTATATATATACATACATATATATATGAGAAATATTTATGTAAAGGAAAATAATTAACGCTGATTTCTATGTGCATTCAGGGCTGCAACACAGTCACTCAAGTCACTTTTAGTCATTTTTTTTCTCAAATCACTTTGTTGTTACTTTTTGAAGATGAAGTCACTATATTTAAATTTTATAATTAAAATATGACTTTAGTCATTTCTTCCAATAAATTAAAACAGAGATTCCAAGAATTTATCAATTTCATTGATATTTTTCAATTCCTTTGAATCCTCACGGGTATTATCAGATTCTTATTCACTAATTTTATTCATTCTCTTTTATCTGAATTCAATTGAATATTTTTATATTTTGAAAATTGTATTCTATTTACTTAAATAATATTCAATCTATCTTGATTGTGTCATCTGAATTCACTTCAGTTTTATTGATATCAATGGAATATTTTTGATTTTTAAAAACTTGTTTCAATTCATTTGAATTCTTTTGGAATTTACCTTGAATTACTATTAATTAATCCTACATTCGTTTCAGTTCTTTGGAATTTTTTTAATTAACCTTGAATTTTTTAATTCACTTGAATTCTTCTAAGTTGACTCAATTGATCACGTGAGACTCTTGCGCAGGCCCATAGGTATCTCTAAATTCACTCAAATTTTATTTAATTCATTGGTTCGATAGTTTTAATTCACTTAAATTCTGTTGAATTCGCCCTGAATTCTTTTCACATCCATTTTTGCTAATTCGATGGACATTTTTTTATTTTTAAGATTTCTTTTAATTATATTCTTTTTTCCAACACCCGCGATGAAAATGCGACTTCGGTGGGTCGTCTCGAGACGACGAAGTTGTCGATTCCTCAACTGATGAATTCACAGTGGTCGAAGTGAGTTTACTTTCAATTCAACATGTCGTCTTTGAAACTCACCTGTAATTCTGATGCATTTCATAACATTATTTTGAATTTTCTAAAATCAATTCAATTTTACTAAAATCAGTATAATATTTTGGATTTATAAAATGTTTTTACAACTAAATCTAATTTTTATGAATTACATAAACAGCCATACTACACTGAAAAAACCAGTTCTCGTCAGATCACTGAAGTTAAGCAGCGTTGGGCGCGGTTATTACTTGGATGGGTGACCATTCGAGAACACTGAGTGCTGTTGGTACATCGTGGGTGTGGTGAGCCCACACTTGTAGTTATTTACTACAAGAAACTATCCACCTAGAAACACTACCCAAATCGGGTAGTGTAACGCCTACCCTGAAAGGGAAATGGCTTAATGGTATACATCGAATGATTCTCATTTCCCCTAAATTCACTCGAATTTTGTTTATTTCGTGGACTATTTGTTTTTGTATTTATCCTGAATTCCTTAAAATTCATTTGAAATTCTCAGAAATTTCATCGAATTCTTTTTAATTTCTTCAATTCAAAAGAACATTAGTCACTCCTTTTACTTCTTCCGTACAAGTAGAGGTCAGTTTTTCACTTTTTTTTAGTTAAGTTAGGCTGTGTTTTCTCTATCCTTTTTTTTAGCAGCAATTGATCGTTTCTCATAGAAAAGGCGTGCGAACTATATTTCGAATGTAATTAAAAACGTAACGATTTTTACAGTTACTGTTATGGAACAAAATGTAATTAGTTCCCAATTCCTTACTTATTCACAAAGATAAATTAATTACCAAAAAAGTAACTAGATAAAAGAAATTAGTTACTTCCCATAACTGAAAAAAATATAGAATAAAGTTTGATGAAATGGAGCAATAAACCGAAAAAATGAATCTGCTTCTCATGAAAAAATGTATGGCTAAGTAAGTAATAGTTATATATACGTATTGAAAAAGTATAAAAAGAGTGAATGAACCAAACCTCAACGTGAGATCAAACTTAAATTCTTTCTCATCCTTGGGGGTGGAGTTTAATGTAGACGGCAGGGCAAACATAGTAATAAAAGTTGACAACTCATACGATCTTGAAGATTATTTTTACTTTTTGTCTTTGTTTTAAAGATTTTATACAAACCAAATTAAAATTTGATCATGCCTTTAAACATTTTTTAAAAAGTTGAAAATAATGTGTACTATTTTCGGAAATATGTACCTCGCTTAATTTGCGTAGTTACATTGAAAAAAGCAATTCTATGGTACAATTACTTCTTTCAACCTCCGGTGAATGTAGGCTACGGTATAAAGAACATGGCAATTAAAACTTCCATTTATATTAGAGCAACTATTAAATGCACTTTAAATGCTTTTAAGTTGCACAATAAAAATTTAAGTTGTACTCTCTTTTAAATTAAACAATTTCTCAACAAAAGTAGGTCTTGGAGGAAGTAGAAGGAAGTTTTTCTAGAGATTTACGGACCGTAGATGCCTCGTCAATTGAAGCTTCCAGTAAGACTTGATGAATAGTCGCACTTGTACGACCATACGCACTCACACGTGGCATAAAAAAAACACCCCCAAGGGAGCGACTTGTTCTCTCTTTCATCTTTTTTGATCAATAACCCCTCCAATTCACTAAAACATATCACCCTCACCCTGTTTGTCCGCAACCTCAAAAATTATCAGAGAGCAAGAAAAATATTCGTATTCAATCTTGAAAAATCAATAATGGAGAAATTCTTGTCTACTTTTTAGAGATACACGTAACGTCTATTTTCACTACATAGTTGTTCAATCTTTTGTATCTTCACAGTAAAGTCCAGTTGGACAATCTGATCCCGAAATTTGATGAAAGTAAAATGCAACGCTTTTATACAGATTTCGAATTTTTTTTTTTGAGTGGAAACTGTTGAGTGTGAGTTGTTATGTCACATCCATTTCATAATAGTCTACACGCACATTGAAATTTCATAACTGAGCTTTCAAATAAATTTCCTACAGTTTTCAAGATGGAAAATAATTAGTTTCTGACGAAACCTTGAACTACGTAAATGTACAGAAACATTTTTCAAATTTGAAAAAATAATTTTCAGACCCATACAGAATTATAACCTAATTTCGGAAAATTGGAATTGTTTCCAACCCTTAAATTCAAAATTTTCTATAACATTTCCTGTTAGTCCTAGAAAGTTGTAAATTTTCCTGAAGTGGGAGCTGGAGCTAGGTAAATTCATAGAAACACTTTAAGAAAGGAAAAAAGTTATTTTCCAGAGTTGAATATTCGCTTTCTGTAATTGAAAATAAATTTTCTTAACTGAAAATTGAACCATTCCAGTTGAAGATTCATTATTTTATTATTTATTTATTATTTTGTTGAAAATCCACTAGTTTGTTAGTAAGTCATTCTTACATAAATTTAACTGTTTTTTAGAAAATTAAACTTTTTTGCATGAAAGTTCAACAATTTGGTTGAAATTTTTTCCCTCTCTTGTCTAAAGAATCTTTTTTGGTTGAAAATTCAATCTTTGTTGAAAATTTGTCCTTTTGGTTTGAAAATTCACCTCTTTTGGTAGAAATGTCATTATTTTTGGTTCGAAATGCAACTGCTTGGTTTAAAATTTATCTGTCTTGGCCTACCTTTAGAATATTTTGTTGAAAATTCGTCTTCTTTGGTGGAATTTAACTGTCTTTTAGTTAAAATTTAAATCTTTTTTTTTTTTTTGGAATATCAATTATTACATTTTCCTTTGCGAATTCATCTTTCATGGTTGAAAAATCAACTATTTTGTCGGAAACTCTTTTTTTTTATTGAACATCAATTTTCTTAACTGAAAATGTAATTATTTGATTTTAGGCGAAAATTTTTGTTTCGTTGAAAATTCAACTATTTGTTACAAATACTTTGTTTTAACTGAAAATGTACCTATTTTATTTCTGGTTGAAAATTTATCTTATTTAGTCTGTGATTCAAAGAATTGTTTAAAAATGATGTATTTTGTTGAAAATTCGTCTTTTTTGTGGAAAATTAATGTTCTTGGTTGAAAATATGTCTTTTTTATTGAAAATTTATCTACTTAGTCGGAAGTCGAACCTCTTTTTAAAAAATGCATTTTTTGTTGTTAATAATTCATCATTTTAGTTGAAAGTTGATATCATGGGTTGAAAATTTTAATAATTTGTTGAAAATTGATTTTTTGTTAAAACTTAGTTTTTTTAACTAAAGGTTTACCTGTTCCATTTTGATTTTTTTATCAACGTTTTCTAAAACCTTTGCATTTGATCCTAGGAAGTTGTAAATATTCTAGGATTGGAAGGCGGAACCAGGTAAATATATACAGAAACAGTTTTCAAAAGCAAACATTTAATTTTTAGACCCCAGCGAAAAGATCTTTTGGGAGTCTGATATCGGATCTGGCCCAAATCTTAGGTCGTCTAGACCGTCAATCTTGACAGTCTGATCTGGGCAAGATCTGGCACTGGTCAGCATTCCATAACATACAAATTTCTAAGTGTCAATCAGCCCAATTTGTTTCACCATTTTAGAAATATTTTCAGGGTTTCTAAAATTACACAAAATAATAAATAACACTATTAACATTTTTTCTCTCATCGGCTTGACAGTCTTGGTTGGCCCTGGTCTGGCACTGGTCCGACTTTCATGACATACAAAATTCTAAGTGTCAATCATCAAGCTTTTTCTAGTGTATATCAGAAAAAATTACAAGATATTTGGAAAGACAAAAACATTTATATTTTCGGAACAAGTTTTTTTTCACTTATATCAAGTTTTTGGAATATTTGGAATTTTCGTTTGAAATTTTTTCTTTGCAATAAAGAAATTACCAGAATGTATCTAGTAAATAAGTGATCCTCTTTTGTAGTAGGAAATTAATTGTAATATTTGATAATCTAGTGGTAGCGCGCGTGGTTCATAAACTTATGCGGTTAGGGTTCTATTCTAAGTAAGGATAAGTAAGGATATTTCAAGAACTATCAATACTTTCAATAATTATATATTATTCTAAATTTTAATATTTTTTCTTAATCAAATTTTTCGCGTGTAGTTTGGTCTACAATAACATTTTCGACACCAGGATTCTGGAAGAAAAGAAAATATTGTTCAGACATTTATTGATTATTGACTATTTGTTTGTTGTATACTGTGTACTATTTATTGAGTTATTATTTATTTATTTATCTCTGACTGGAGTGTCTAAATGGAAGCTGATTAGGCGTGAACTAGCGGCTGGCTAGACCCTCTATCCGTAGATTTTACAAAAGTGTTACAGTGCTGAATAGTCCCAGATTATACCGTCTGATTTGCGCCAGATTTGAATCTAGACGTTCTAGTTGCGGCTGACTAGCGCCAGAAGATCTTTCCACTAGGGGAGCCATAGAGATTTATAGCCCAATATATGTTACGTGGTAAATAATGAAAGTTTAATTTGTATATAGATCTGAATTGCATTTGATCTGAAAGGCAAATTGGAATCTTTGTCTCACCCTGAAAATCAAAATTTTCAAAAATATTCCTTGTTTTAGAAACATTATTTTGGTCATGACTAACGTTCGACTTCCAATAAAAATTATAAGAACTGCCAGTCGCCAGATATGAATGAAGTTGCGCTAAAAATCAACTTTGGATCCGCAAATAGGATCATCTTTACCTAAAGTTAATTATCAGAATAATATTCATCGATTTGTTATGCCAGGGTTTACTGTGTTCGAGACTGTATTAATAATTTGTTAATACTGAATAAACTAACAAAGACAAATATCACCTTGAGACACACCAATAAAATATGGACATAACTTCGTTCTTATGCTGAAAGTTTATTTAGTTACGAAGCTTGCATCATGTACACGAGATGCCTTTCACCCTTAACATTTCTCTCTAAATTACATTATCATACACCACTATTCCCAAGGTCATTCTTTCAAAGAATTTGAAAATTTATTATTGGATGAAGTGATAAAATCCAAAGCAGTTTATGGAAGTTCTTCGTAGAAAAATCCTAGACCATCAGAGTAGGTCAAACTTTCGATAAATGATTAAGTAAGAAGTCGGTTTTTCAGTGCCTAGCTCGGGCAAAAAAAGTTCCTTTGTCGAATAAGTTATTTTTACGAAAGTCTCAGTGGAAGAAGATCTTGATAAATTCTTCTCTTTTAAGAGGTGAACTTTATTTAAACTCATTTGAATCTAAATTAGAGTGGGCAAATAAAAAGAATGCATTAAGAAAAAATCAGTAATCAAAAAGCAACTATTAAGAATTCCGTTAAAGATGAAAGTTGAGATATCGTGATTCTCGGTGAGGATACTTAATGGAAGTGGATTTCATGGAATTCAGAAGAAAAAAGTGGACGGAAGAGAAAGATTTACGTTGTGGTCTCTTTGGGAAAAAAGAACCGAAAATTCATTTGTAATCCTTCGCTCTAGATTCGTATGTCAATCTCTCATTGTCACCTTTCATTGTCTATCTTAACAGCTTTCTACCTGCTTTCCGGATGTTTTATAATGGTTATTTCTGAAAAAGATTCAGTTTACAAAAAAATTTTATTAGATTGAATTGAGTTTCCCCTCGAGATTTATCAACTTTTTATATTGTTCACAAAATAATAGATTTTAATAAAAATTATACCTACATTTTATTTATCCAAAATAAACAGGAATTTTATTTTTAAACTATAGAATTCTAAGCGATAAAAATTGTGTCGTAAAACAAACGTTAATACTTATAAATCAGATAAGAGAAGCTTATCTTCTGACATCTAGCATCGAATACAGCCTAAACAATACACAATCGATCACAGCACCCTCGCAGGGTACTCAAAGGATTTCGAACCTCTTGAATAATGCGATTTATAGCGACACATGCGAAATACACAAAAAAAATCAATAAATCACCTACAGACATTTTATCCAAATGTTTAGTAAAATTTTGTCACTCAAAAAAAGGTTTAACAGCTTCATTGGTTTTGAAATTCGCAAAGCTTATGTTTCCCATATAAAAAGGGGTGTCAGGACGACATGTTTTAAAAATATCGCAATAATTGTTAATAAAAACCTGATTGGCTTTTCATTACTTAAAGTCAGTTTATGAAAAATTACAAAAATTACAAAACAAAAAGAAATCGAAAGAAAAGTCAAGAGAAGTTTTAAAAAGTTACACTTTACTGTTATTCTACACTACCTCTATAAGGGTGTGTAGAAAAACTGAAAATTAAATTATGCGTGCAATTATACGTTATGCTAGCGGTTTTCACCAGAGATACTGATATATTAGATTTCAAAGATTATTTACAAATTTGGATCAAGTTTATATATTATAATTATTATTTTATAATAATTATAATAATTATTTTAATTTATAATTATTTTTCAGATTATGATTCAGAGTCATTCAATTGTCAATTTTTTAAAACAATTTTTGGGTCTTGTGGCTGGTTTTCACTAGAATTCGGGCATTTAACACAAAAATCATTTGAATACAAAAATTAAACTTACAATTGTGACTAACAATGGACAATTACATATCAATTTCAAAGCTTTTGTTAAATCTTTGTTGAAGACAATCAAATGCAACTTATTTTATTATTATTTCCGATAATAATATTTCGACGTACTTTTTTAAATTCGTGTATATATTTTCAATCTAATGTGGCAAAGAAAAAAGTGCAGCGGTCATAAATTTAAGAAAAGAAGGCGAGTAGTTTCAGATAACACCCCATTTTAACTCTGCGATAAAACTTTCGTGTGGAAGCAGGAATTATCATCTTTACCGCAAGTGTGTTTTACTTTTAAAATCTGCTAAATGCTAGTAGCTTTTTCAATTGTTTGGCTGATACTAGTTTCCAACTTTGCAAATAAAGATTTAAAATAATTTGAACAGAGATCAAATTTTGAAAGGAAATTTAAAAAAGCTTAAACTAAAAAAAATTAAATTGTGTAACAAATGCACAAAAAGGCTTAAAAAGAAGTGTGATTCCAAAAACTAGTTTTTTAACAAACATATACTTACGTAAGACAATTTGTGTAAGAAAATTGCACAAAAAGAGTTAAAATCGGATGAGTATGTTTTCAATCAACAGTGTTCTTGGCTAACTTTAAAAAATATATCGAATAGGAGTGGTATGCGCCATTAATAACAAATTCTGCGCCACAATGATAATGGATAGGATGTCAAAGGCGCTCACATGTGCCACCTTTAGAAATAACAAAAAATTATTATCAACCCTCCTGTTATTATTTATCGTCGACTCACCCGACACTGATAAAACTAGATGACTTTAATTTGCAATATCATAGTCGATGACGGGCTTTTCAGATAGGACTTCAAATGGGGTGATCGAAGATAGATGAAGGAATAGAACAAGATTGACGTCGATAGATGAAGAGAAAGAAACGGTCTGGCGAAGATAAGTTAAGAATGTAGAAGGATGGAAAGACAGGGACTAAAAAAGGTACATATGGAGTAATAATTTTGAATTGTAAATTACATAGAAGAGGATTGATATATGAAGCATCGATTTGAATTAAACTGACGGGATTGCAAAGGCCAGGTATTATTAAGGTAATTAAATTTCCACCATAATCAAACTGGTTAGCCTCACTAGTTTTCGATCTTTATAAGTAAGGGATAGAAACAATTCCTAACACCTAGTGATGCCGCCGAGCGATATTTTTCGATACTGAGACGATACCGA
>CAKNYM010052877.1:59048-88955 GCA_932195095.1 Andricus curvator
GCAGTTGAAAAATATTTCTAGATATAATAGAATTGGGAAAATACGAGGGAAAATATATTTCGTTCATTTGAAGGTTCAGAACTTTAAATTACAAGAAAAGGTTCATTGGTACTCAGGTAGTTGAAACTTGTCGCCGTTCCCCTTCTACTGTTGTTCCGTAGGAAACCACCATCTGGCTGTCCAGTCTCAAAATCCCGAGACGATCCGAGCGATATATCGGTTCTCCGATACCAAAACGATACGAGACAAAACCGAGACTGGAGTCTCAGAAACCGATACCGATACGAGAAAAAACCGAGATTTTTCGATACGATATCGAGACAGTCTCGTATCGAACGGCATCACTACTAACACCCGTTGAGGCAAATTCATAACAGTAGGATGAACCACTTTAATTAGCATGGGAATTTTTCAATTTTCCTAAGTAAGGGATTGGACAAAATACCTAATGCACCTCCAGGAAAGTTCAGACAAGTGTCACCCTAGGGGCGCTTTCTTAGAGCTGTTGGAACATTATCCCTTGGGGTACTGAGATGATCAAAAAATCAGTAGGGACAAACACTTTGATTATTGTAGAAATTTGTCAATCTTACTAATAATAGCTATTCTTTCCAATTCCATTTTTATTATCCAAATCAACCTTGACAATATCTGTTAAAATCCAAAATTATTGAAACGCTCTTGAATCCTAGTCTTTCTGTTATTTTATATTCTTATCTTATAAGTTGAACCGAGAGGTTTGATAGAAGTCTTCAGATAACTTTAAAAAATATGTGAGCTAAAACAATTTTTTTCTTTACACATCACTTTGCGAAATGTATTTAAGAGTCTGCGTTAAAATAAACATTCGAAGGTGAAAACTTCAGTTCATGACCCTTATCAAAAACAAATTTTTAACTAACGGGCGTTGCATAAATTAAGTACGTTTTTTTTCGGAAATTTTTAAACACGTACCCCCGATTGTGAGGGTCCGTAAGTTTTAACTAAAAACAACTTAAGACGAATTAGATGGAGGGGAAAAGTTTTGCTAAAATCGTACTGTTTCTTATAAACTAACAAAGTAGTTCAACTTTCAATTAAGTAGTTGAAATTTCCACAAAAAAAGCTGAATTCTCAACAAAAAATTAGAAAGTTGATTTTTTTGATCAAGAGAAGATCTTCATTTTAAATCACAAACATTTGAATTGAACAAACAAGACGAATTTGCAACAAAATATTTGAATCTCCAACCAAAACAGAACCAATAGGATTTATTTTCGAACAAAAAAGTCGAGTTTTGAATAAACTACATGAACTTTCAACCAAATAATTGAATTTTTAACTAAAAAAGATATATTTTAAATTGGTAAATTGTGGACCCGAAAATACGAATTTTCTAGAAAATATTATCGAATTTTCGAGTCAAAAAGATGAATTTCCAACACAACAGCTAATATTCGAACAAAGAGGATGACTGTGAAGCCTGTGATAAATAAATATTAATTTTTTAACGTGAAGGCGACATAATAATAGTTTAAATTAACTAAATTAGCATTGAAATCCTTTTTTAATACTTTCAAAATATTAGGTTAGAAAACTTAAAATGTCACTTTGAAAATAATGTTTCGGACTACGCAACATTTTTTGCCCTAACCAAATTATGAAATTTTACGTTTGTAAAACTAAATGCTTCTTGTCGTTGATACATTCTATTTTGTAAATTTATAAAATCTTAGTAAGATTTTGGGAAAATATTTTTAGGTTTTCGTTTTTTAGTGATTCGCATACTTGAAAATATCTTACGTAAGAAATGGTTTTGATCACGTACCCCACCATGTAAGGCAGCATAGAAAAATCGTTGACCTACCTTCCCCTCCCGCCAGGCTTTACGTAATCTATGCACGGCCCCTATGTATCTTCTGTGCCTTTTGTAATTAATTCAAGAAACCGAATCAGAAACTGAGCGAGAAGCTATTTTATGAAAAAACTAAAGGAAGAGAAATGTAAAAGTTCATCCCCTAACAAAGTAGACTTATCTTCTATCAAGATTTTGACCTATTCAACTATGTAGTGATAAATTGTTTTAGGCCTTCTGACCTCATTTTAGGTGTGATATCCAAAAAAGTATTCTAAAAAGTTGCAAAGAAACTCACCCTTAACGATGAGATTTTATGAAAAAAGGTTTTCTTTTTTGTAGCATGTGTAAATTTCATCACTACTGTATAGAATTACAATCTAAATTCTTTCTATTTCAGCGCGCAATTTTGAAAACTGTGAAAAATAGTTTAATTGAAATTTAAGAATTTCAAATCAGATTAAATTCAAAATCCTATTTAACGTCCAATACTCAAGTTAATGTATACAAATTACTCAAAATAAAACAAGAATCCAACGATCAAATTTGGACAATCACCAAAAAATGCTCCTATTTCAATCCCAACCTTTCGGTGGTCATATAGCACCCTTATCAAGGTAAGAGAAATCAGGTTAGGTGGGGACAGCGACGAAACAACGACGCTTGGATTCTTGTTTTATTTTCAGGAATTCTATACTTTAAATAGTTTAAATTTCTTATCAACGGAAATCTTTCTGGTGACTATTTTTTCGCAAATTGATTTAATATTTTCAAAAAATTTTATTGCTGTTTTGGTAATAATGCTTGGGAGTTGCTTTCGAAAATCGCATAGCAATGAGTAATAAATCTAAATTTAGGTACTCGGTTTCATGAATTAGAGTTGCGAAAGTTGTGAGTCAAGTTTCGTACTGTTTGGATCTGACTCAAACCACGAACCTCAAAATTGTTGGTCAGCTCTATTGGAGCTTCCTAATGTTAGCCATTAGGAATCTGATACTTCCGAAATGGAATATACCGAAGGGATACCTTTATTTACGACTATCTAATGTATCTTCATAAATACCGAAAGTGTTTCTCCCATTATTCTCAATCGTCCTTATATAGAAGTTCTAAACACATTTGTATACTTTTAGCTTTCAAAAAGGAACATCGGCCTTTACCCTCACCCAAATTCAGAAAATAATATCTTCGTATCTCACTAATTAACAGCCAGTCAATTACCTGTTTACAAAAGTTTTCAGAAAGTTGACAACGATTTTTTTATAATTTTTTTTACGTAAGCAAAAAGAAAATTTACTATAGCAAAGTCTGGCAGTAGATAAACGAGCAAAAGGAATATCCCAGAATCCAAATTTGTAAAGTTAATTCTAAATATGTCGACATGTACTGCTCTTATCTAGAATTCCAGAATATTCTACCGTTATTAAATTCCATTCATATCTTTTAGAGGGAAAGGCGTTCGTTCGAGGATTATTAATTGTAAATGGCAACCTCGCAAGTAGTTAATTAAAATTTCTCTCGACTGTATTCCGGGGTGAACTGAAAATATTCAAATTTATATAATCGGTTGAGGATAGTGAAAAATTTCTGTAGTTCTGACAATATCAAGAATAAATTTTTTTTGGGTTTGTTCATTATCTTCTATTTCGGCATTGGAATTGAAAATTTTATACCTTAACATTTCAAGCAAATTTTCTACTGAGTGCAATAATTGAGGCTCATATTTTTTAAGTAAAGTTTTTGTTGCCCAACAATAATAGAAAAATATAATGCAAAACATATTTTTTTTAAATATGTTTTAAATGTCATTTATTTTAGATTTTTCGGATAGCTGTATAATAATCTAAAGTCAAAAATTCTAAATCGATAATGAAGGATCTATCAAAGCGGATGATTTTTTCAAAAAATTGACTCAAATGTATGCAATTTAACTCATTCTCAAGCGTTTCGGGGTCTCTAAATTCACACCTGATGCCAATTATTCTAAAATTAAAGGAATTTGTAACGCAATTAGTTTCAAGAAGAATCTCGGGAAGTAAAAGTGAGGGGATTAGGGGAAGGTTAGGGAAGTATGGGACAGAAAAAAGGGAAGTATGGGAGGGGCAGATTAGAAAGACTTAATTAACGTCTTAATAGACTACAGAGCCCTTTTTTATAGGCGCGCGGCGCGACGCCTCTTTTTATTAATTTTTACGAAAAACTCAATGATATATTGTAATTTGACTTCGGAATCAATCCTCAGCTTATACATACATACATACATAGATTAGCAGTTCGAACTCGGAAGTTCATTGCCTCACTACCCGATTCGGGTAGTGTTTCTAGGTGGATATTTACTACCAATGTGGGCCCACCACACCCACGACGGGACAACAGCACGCAGGTATTCCTGAACGGTTACCCATCCAAGTACTAACCGCGCCCAACAATGCTTAACTTCAGTGATCTTACGAGAACTGGTGTTTCCAGCGTGGTATCGCCGTTGGCGATCCTCAGCTTATATCAACCATATCTGGGTAACGGAGAAATAGTCTTATCCTTGGAAGCAGGAAAAAACTATTATCTTACGGTAGTGAGTAAGTAGGGTGGGGCGGTTTGAAGTTATGGGGTGTACGTGCTTGTGGAAGGACGAATCTCTGTCATCATGACGTGCGAGACGTGAGAGCGAGTATAGGGAAAGGAAAAGGGTGAACGAAGAGTTTGTGGATATGCCAGTGTGTAAATGGCGGAAGTGAAGAGATGATGGTTGATGTTTCGTGAGGATGTTGAAGGTTTCAGATTTCCGCATAAATGATGATCTACGGGAACCGATATGATAACATTTTATTCTTAATGTAAAGAACATTGCATACGTAAAAATGATCTTTCTTTTAAAAATCAATACAAAAATATTAACATTCCCGAAAGCCGCAGTAGGATAAAATACTTGCTTGAATGTTAGATTTCAAATATGCTATAAAGAAAAATAAATTTTTGGTGTAGAGAAATTTTGTTTAATAAAATTAATAAATCCGATTCATTAAATTGTGTGCCTTTTGTCGAACATCTGTGAAAATCTGCATTAACAAACCCATGGAAAAGATAAATTGTTTATACACGGACGAGAACGATCATCAAAATTTTTATTTTCAACTGTATACAGTATTTAGTATTATTTTCTTTAAAAAACTTTCCAAGTAGAAGGTTGATTAACATACAAAGTTTGAATAACATATTATCTCCTCCTTGAATCATATAACTCTAGGGACTGGAGTTGACACTTCTTAATTAAGAATTCCTGTTTCTGTGTAGCTATATTTTGTTTTAGTTTACAAAGTAAACACGAGATGTTCGAGATTTCCACAGCTCGAATTTTCGACCAGCTTTCTGCTACTAGTTTATTCGTTTAACGACTCCATTTATACCCTTCCAAGTTGGGTGCTTGATACTATATACAGTACATTTAGTCGGACAACCGAAACTGCAATGACTGCTAAATGTTGGCATGAGTGCAGGAAGGAACATGGGTAACATGTAAACGTGACTAGACAATTTGGAAGTCAAGAATAGCAATAAGCAGCATGAAACTGCTCTTAAGAAAGTAAGAACCCTTCCGTACAGCTATCAACACTGGACTCTAAACAGTGTTCTTAAAAGTCTAGTAGGAAAGTTCGCATGCAATCTTCATGTTCGCATAATTTACTTCCCACCGCAATCCACTTCTTAAGAGAAGATCTTGAAAGTGCTACTTATTCTAACAAGCAGTATCAATTTTTTTCAATTTCGTTACTTTTATTCTTGCTTTTCTTCTAAATATATTTTATAAAGGAAGTGTGGGTGTAACACATTTATGGGATTGAGATTGCAATTCTTATGCGATTTTAATTAAATATGAGTGATTAATGTGAAATGCTAAAAAATATGAATTCTAAATATTTAGTAGCATTTACTTTAATTAGATATTTTTAATTTTAATTTGAAGCAAAAAGTATTTCAAAAACCATCAGAGATGTAAAAAAAAAGAGAATAAATTGTGTAATAATTTTTCAGAAGTGGACAATTTGTTTCTCAATTATTCTTATATCCTGATGGTCGTTAAAAAATACTAAAACATTCAATTATCCTCAAATGAGTTCCTTTTAATAAAGGACAAACTTATAAAATATATTTACTATGCTATTAAACGAAATGAAAATACAAAAAAACAGGAGCTTTTTGGTCAAATAAAAATTTTTCTTCTCTTTAAAATGATGTTTTTTATTGTGAAGTTATTATTGGTCTAATGTAAAAAATTATGTTGAAGAAACGGTTTCTTTGATGGATCATTCCAATTAAAAAGGAAAAATGGGGTCATCGATTTGAAAATTGGACCATACTTTGACCATTTTTATCTCTGCTATTACTGATTGGAATATAACAATATTTCTTTTCAAATGTACTATAACTATTTTTTTCAAACCGTTATTGCTTAAAAGTGTTTAAAATCATTGTTAATTGCTTTTAGGTATGCTCAATTATATTGGTGAAAAAAATGTATTCATTATAAACAAACGTAAGACTCAAATATATTTTTTATTTGATAACATTTTTAATCATAATATATATGTGAAAGCAACATTTAATTACGACTTATTACATATTAACTATTTTCTTAACATTGTTATCGAATTTAATAAACAAATCAACTTTTCAGACTCAGAATTACATTTCAGAAGCAATATTCGACATTACTTTATTCTCCAGTAAAAATGGTTAATTTTTAAATTAAATTTAATAAACAGATACAAAAATTAAGCAGTTTTTAAATTACAGATCTTGTTTTTTTTCAATTATGTTAAATATCTGTGTCTCAACAATGAAATAAATGGAGAATTTATCAGAAGGTAAACTTTTTTCTTGTTCAAATAATTTATAAACAAATTAACGATTTTGTTAATTTTTAACGTATGAATATATATATATATATATATATATATTTTTTTCTAACAAAATCTGAAAGAAACAATTTTAAATTTAAAAAAATGGCTGAATTGTGAATTTTATATGAGTAATTTTTAAATAGAATTTGATTTTGGTTTGCGAAACGCTGATGACTTGGAGTTCTAAATTATGTAATAATTGTTATCATTTCTAATAGATGTATGGACTGAGATGTACTTTATGAAATAGGAAACCTGTTTGACCAACATTTTATTCATTACTAATAATTTTTTATACCTTTAATATATGTGTCACCGTTTATACCCGAAATCAGTTAAAACTAGTTTCAACTAGTTAAAACGCGAAAATACCAGAAGCAATAAGCATTTGTCAAAGCTAGTTTTAGCTTTTTTGAAAACACGAAGAAATTTTTAATTCCATCTAATTTCGTGTTTTAACTAAAAATATCAGTTAAAACTAGATTCACTCAATTGTGCCTTTGAAAGAACTAGTTTTACCTGCACTATTCAGTGATACCCCGAAATACTGAGTTTGCAGTGACTGGTCACAGAAGAGTGATTGGTCACAGCTCGAACCACTTTTCCAGCTCGCCCTTAAAAAAACACGTGCTAGCGAATGATCACAAAAGAGTGATTGATCACATTGCGAACCACCTATCTAGCTCGCCCTTTAAAAAAACACGTTCTAGCGACTAGTCACAGAAGAGTGATTGGTCACATCTCGAACCACACTGAATACTACAGGTAAAACTAGATTTTTCAAAAGCACAATTGGGTGAATCTAGTTTCAACTGTTGTTTTCAGTTAAAACACGAAATAAGATGGAATTAAACAAATCTTCGGGTTTTTACAAAAGGGCTTGGTTACTTCGGGTCTTGACTAGTTAAAACTAGTTTTGACAAATGATCGTGATAATTTCGCGTTTTAACTGAATTCGGGTTACAACGGTAACATATGTACATATACAACGGCACATATGTAATTTGTGTGCCCAAGACCAATTCTGGAAACCAAATTTTTTACCAAACCTTGAACATTTCAAATATCTGTAGGGTCACGTCTGTTAGATCTCGCGTTTCGCGCTTGATAAACTTTATCGAGAGCAATTTACCTCGCACTACGCGCTGGGCCTTTGTACTTCCCCCATATTTGTGCATGAATCTTTAAGATTAAAGGTCAAAGTATCGACAACTACTGTAATGTGGTGATTGTGAATTCTCTTTTGTTAACGCTCCTTCGGCTTTGACGAACACATTCTCCTTACGCATATTTTGCCACGCACTCGATTCAAATATGTCTGAAAAGCGAACTTTTCTATATTATTTTCAACTCTATCACATTAAATGTATGTTATATTAGCTTTTGTACCTCGGGCTGGGACTGCTCATTCAGATATTTCAAAATAACGTACAAATTGTATTCTTCATGATTTTTTCAATATCTTTTTCTTATTTGGCATTGATCTTCATTCTCAGCTACCCTGAAAATATATTATTTCAGTAAATGTATATTATTAAAATTCATAATGTGCGTCGATATTAAAGTAGACGTATTTGTCTTGTCTTTTTTTCATAGTTGAGAAAAGTGCGCGTCCATTATGCGTAGAGTAGAATTTATCGAACTGCTACGTGACTTAAATGAACCAGCTTATCTATAATAGTAATAATCGGTGGATGGTGGGTTGAAATCCATGCTTTGCCCAATATGTCCAACTAGTCACACTGCCCTTGTCAGATCACTTGATTTCATTAAAAAAATGCATCCGTGACTGTTGAAACAAACCTAGAAAGCCTCGTGTAACGATCTTAAGCCTGAGCAAAAAATGTGCTTCCTCATTTTTTATATTTATAAGGATTTAGTTTCTAATAAAATTAAAGAATATGGTACCATTAACTCGAGTTTTATAAAGTTCTAAAATACATGCCCTAGTGAAACGCGATAGTCTCACCAATGTGCGAGAGATTCCAGGCAACCCGTGACAGTTGAAATTGCATTGAAATGCTTTCGCTCCTTGTTTGTTTTGCACTGCGATTCAGAGCGACAAATGTCACAAAGAATCTTTGTGGGTGCAGCGTTTCCATTTAAATATCGTCGCTTTCGAGATGTGAAGGTCGATTATTGAGGTCAACACACTTTAGGTAGTACTTCAAGGACGTCGTTCTTCCAGCAATTCTTTCGCGATTGGATTTCATAGTTATTTTGAGGAAACGCGAACGTTCGTGTAGTAAGTATTAATATTCATGGAAGATTTAGAGTACGTCGAATGAAAATTGGACAAAGTAATAAACATGCATGCGATGAAGTGATCTGTGTGATTAACATAACCTTGCCCCGCGGTTCGGCGATAGAAGGTGGAACGCGAGCAACTTCGCCATAGCAAGGTTAAAATTGTTTGTGGTCACGCCAACTACTCTTTTCCCCTCAGAAGAGCTACTTTTGTAATCGTAGTAGCCGTCATCACCACTTCCGTGATTCCACCCTCTAGATCGGATCTGGATAAGAATGGTATAAACCATCAGTTCCGTTAGGATAGGATTACACAGTTCGGCCCAGGAATCCCCGAAGGGTGACTTCTCGTATCAAACTACTATCGCATGAATCTTGATAGTTCTGTCGTAAGCATTTCTCGTCTCGGGAATCACCAACCAACAAATTCGTGTCATTCGAAGACCAGTCAAGGGATTTTTAATAAATTTGTCTTCCACGAAAAACTAATCTAGATTTTGTTGTTTATCCGGGAATTCATGAGGGCAAATCTCCAGAATTATAAGAAGCTATATATCAGAAAATTTAGGTGATATTTGATTTTTTTTGCGCATACAAAAGAATGCTGGTACATTGCTGCAGAACTGATTAATATTGTGCAATGCTAATTTGTATTGGTGGAAAGGGTTCTAAAAGTTAATAATTATACCAATATATAATTATCCTCCAAACGCTGCGTAGCAGTAAAAAATTCTTGTAAACGTAAATTGACATTGAATTCCAATAAATTGTATAAAATCATGAATTTTGAGTATCTGACAGATTTAAAACTTGTAGTCCTCTCGGATGGTAGTTTATGAAAAAAATATCTGTGATTTCGACAAATATTTACGGAGATAGGGTGGCAGGGATACTTTTGTATATCTGTAGAAATCACTTATAACAGTAATATGAATATGAATAAATATAATAAATAATAATAATTTAATAATTGACTAGTATACCCTAGTATACCCCTTCGCCTACACTGAAAGGGAAATCGCTTAATGGTATACTTATAACAATAAAAGCTACTGATTTCTCGTTAAAAGTACAATGATTCAGAATGTTTTTTTCCATGATGATACTAAAATATGTACAAAAAGCAGACTTATGGTTGTGAGAATAAATAAGTCTTAGAACCCTTTCTATCAATAATAGGATCCTCGTCAATAAGATAAATATCATTTAATCAAGTAAAAACCTTATTTTTCTCCTTTTTTTTTCAAGATGGATGAAAATATACGACTTATTCTCATTTTTTCAAGTACACAGTTTTTGAATTATAATTCTTCTTGTGAATAGTAATTTTTGGAACTCTTTACATTAAATAAAAAATTATTTTGTACCAAAATAACAAACAATTTGCTATCAATCGTTATTTTGAGCTTTATCGTGGATGCGCGAATATAAGATATATAAATAATGTTATATATAATGTACTATGTTATATGTGTTATATATATATGTGTTATAATATTATATATGTCATATATAATGTACCTGTAACTTGTTATAGGCGATTCCTGTACCAAACTAGAACTTTCGGGCATTCTTAGAATTTGAAATAAAAAAGTAATTCTTCCGCTCCGCTCTAATGTTCATGATTGGCTTACCAAAGAAATATGTTTTTGTTCATGGAAAAAAGGGAGTGTCAGGAATATTTTTTAAATTAACATCGCAATTTTTTACATTTCTTATGAATATTTTAAAATTTTAAGGGTGAAATATTTTTTTGCCAATTATACATTGAAAATAGTGCTACATCACTACAAGAATTTAAACAAAAATCATCAAAGGCATGATAATTATATTTGAAACTGATCTTGGGCTTAATAGATCTCGTAATGTCTCTATTTTATCGCCTATAGCAATACATGGATATATATATAGATATAGATATAGACATAGACATAGACATAGACATAGACATAGACATAGACATAGACATAGACATAGACATAGACATAGACATAGACATAGACATAGACATAGACACAGACACAGACACAGACACAGACACAGACACAGACACAGACACAGACACAGACACAGACACAGACACAGACACAGACACAGACACAGACACAGACACAGACACAGACACAGACTTAGACTTAGACTTAGACTTAGACTTAGATATAGATATAGATATAGATATAGATATAGATATAGACATAGACATAGACATAGACATAGACATAGACATATATATATAGATATAGATATAGATATAGATATAGATATAGATATAGATATAGATATATATATATATATATATATTTATTTATTTATTTATCTGTAAGAAACTAATATTGCTAAAAAGGTAAACATCTTCCATCGATCAAAGGTTAGATTAACCAAACATTCATATGTATATCGTAAAGAAGGAATTCTAATATAACGAAGCTACTGGCGAATAAAGCTGTTCAAGAGAGAAATAAAATCATTCCTAATCAGGTTTTTTGAGACCTTGTTTTCAAGTTGTTCACAAATAACCTAAATCCAAGGATTCTGGGGCGAATAGCAACAACTGAAAAAATTATAAGATAGTTCAAAAATACGCTTTAGATTGACGAATAACGTACAAAATGTAAGTACTGCAATTCTTTATTACTTATACAGTCATATAGTCAATAATAACTATACAACGTGAACATAAAATATAGGATATGCTCATACGTTACAGCTAATTCTTGTTTCTTTTCTTATCACTATTATCTTTTTCGCTTCATTCGACACAAAGATATTGCCGAGGATATTCTGGTAAGCGTTTATAGTGCCAATGTTAATATTTAATGAAAAAGTTGGTTTGTCTTTAATTTTTCTTCTTTTAACGACGATAGTCATAACTACAATAGTCATAACGATGCGAAACATGTTTATAGGTTATAAGTTTTCTTTTCACAAACATCTGTTGAATATTTTTTCTTGATACCATAAAGAACTCATATTGATAGCTATTGAAAACTTGAGACAATTAAGGAACTTTCTACATCACGTGTAAGTCATGGTTTGTAAAAAACTGTAGCGATTCGCCCCGGACGATGATGGGATACAATTTTTCTTATTTCAGTTTAACCAATTTTTTTCACTCTTTCAAAATTCACAAAAAATGAGGAAATAAGAAGAAATGGTCAAGTTATTTCGATTTTGAAAAATGGCTTCAAAACCCTATCATTCTCCCCCTGAAATTTCAAGGAATAGTAGGTACTAATATAGTCTACTTACCGCAAATTTCCCATTTGGTATTTCATTGTTTTGAGAACGAAAAAACTTATTTTTGATTTCCTTTTTAAATTTTACCTTTTAGCAATTTTTATGATTTTAAGTATTACCTTGTCTCAGTTTTTCAAGTCTTATTCACTCTTTCCAACTCGATAAGAAAAATGGTAAAGCTACTCCGATTGTTTACAAAATTAGAACACGAATGTTTTTCAAAACTGCTACTTTCTTCGCTAAGATTTACAAGAGTGATAGGTAATGCATAGTGAACTCACCATAAATTTTATAACTGGGGTCTATTCATATCGAATCCAGAAAAATGAGCACAAAGAAAATGTAACCAGCCTTGCAGTTTTCACGCATTATGTCGTTATATCAAATGAAATAATATTTTTCAGATTTGAAGTAAAAAATGACAGTAAAATACAATAAGAGAGAACAGCAAGAAAAACATAATTTTGTTTCCCTCGAAACACAAATGCACCACTTCGTTGTCATTATCGGTTTCGAAAGAGTGAAAAAAACATGACAAATTGGAACAAGTAAAACCATAAAATCTCAAAAATTGCAACAAGGGCAAGTTTTCCAGAAAAATTAAAAACAATATTTTACTCCAGATAAAATTTTAGGAAAAAAGCTGGGGTTTCTGAGACTATTTTTTTTAATTTTTTTTTTTCAAAGAATCAAATCAACTTCATCATCGTGTATTATATTTACATTTTGATTACGCTTTGATACACGTTTTGAGGGACTAAAAAGAAAGTTTAAGTGGAATAACCAGACTTTTTTTACCAACTTCCATGGTTTTATCCACTGGAAAAACTACTAAAAATACAAAATTCCATTTTGCGAGCAAACTATGCAAGATATATACGGAAAAAATAAACACAAAAAAATTGTTCACTTCAAAAAGTTTTACAAATTTTGTTTGCACTATTTTTTTACCAGCCGCATAGTTTCCTTCTCAACTGTGAAAATAACTTCAAAAATAAAAAATTTGAATTTTTGAAATAACGACACAAGATACAACAATAAGTTCTTCAAAAAAATTGTAGATCGAAAAAATATTTACAAATTTATATTAACCATTTTTTGATGAGGCGCGCAGTTTTCATTTCAATCATGAAAAATAACACTAAAAATGAAAATTCCAATTCTTGAAAAGAACGAGAGAGTAACAACAACGACAAAGGTACAATTAAGTGTTTAAAATGAAAAATAGTTATTTAAAAAAGGACTACGAATTCGTTGGTAACCATTTTTTGACAAGATGCGTAGTTTTTGTTCAAATCACAAAGAATAAGATTAAAAATTAATAGTATATTACATAACAAGTAGGGTTACGCACGTCTTTACCGCGGGGAGGTCAATGTTCACAGGAAGAGCAGTAAAACCATGGCCGAAGGCCATTGTTTTTCCGTTCATCCTGCGAACATTGAATTCCCCGCGTAAAGACGTGTGTAACCCTACGAGTGATATAAGGTATTTTATTCGGAATCACCATGTTATGAGCCAGTAGAGCCCCCAGAAAAGTGAGCGTTGAATAGCCCCTTACCGAAAGGGTGCGAGAACGTCCTATGAAGTGAATGTTTTTCGATAGTGATAATGATTACTGTCCGAACATTCTTCCGAAGTGTCGAAAATAATATACATTTAATATAATATAATAGAGTTCCACATATAGTACTGAAAATTTCATGTTTTATACATACTTTGACCGAGCGCGAAGCGCCAGGCACGTGATGAGAAGAATACTTAATCATCAAATCACAGTTTTCAACGGTTGAACCTTTCATTTTAATAGGTCCACGCACAAATGTGGGGGAAGTACAAAGACCGAGCGCGAAGCGCGAGATAAATATGCTGATAGCGAAGCGGGGGATCCAAAGGCCACGCTTCACATTCTATATTATTCATTAATAGCAAAAACTGTATGTAAAAAATATTATCCCCAATTTCCTGCCATTAGGGATTTTTTTTATTTGTGAAAAGGAGTGCTCGACCTCATTGCGATACCGTGCAACTATTTTCTATTTTGAAAAGTCATTAGAGTTTTTTATTTGTCATAAGACGTAGTCACTTATCAACACTCGCTATTCTTAATTTAAAAAAATTTTGTATCATCGGCTCACACTATTGTACATTTGGAATCACAAAAATTATTGGAAGGATATTTAAGTTTTGCTTAATTAAAAATTATTTGACATATTAAAAAGGCACCAACAGGCCGTATTTGCATTTATATTTGAAGGAATTATTTATTTTTCGCCCTATATGAGTCACTTTCATATATTTAAGATAGAATATATGCATATATGTATGTATATGTGTATATATATATATATATATATATATATATATATATATATCTTGTTGAACAGTTTTCGGTGCAACTTTTTCCCGTTTTTTCTTCCTTCAGGGCCGATTGGAAAGATGTTTACCAGGCCGATTGGGTTTTACTAGTCCGCCTCTGCGCGGGCCAAGATTAAGTAAATCCCTCAGATAATTTTTATCTGGAACTCTCGCAAAAAAGCTAAATCATTTCAAGCTTCCGTTACAAAAAACATGATCGTATTTCTGGTGATCTCTACGAGATTGTTGGACAGTGGCATAATGCACTGAGAAAATTTTTTGTTTGAATCAAATACATTTGTTTGAATGCGGCTTATTTGATTTGGACCCATTCTTATTTGAATTGAACCAAATTAATTTGAAATCAAATGAATTTCATTTGAATTAAAGCTTATGTAAAATGAACGGATACAATCTTTAAAAAAACATTTATTTGACCCTATATCAAAGAAATAATACATACGCTTGAGTTAAAAAAAGAATGTGTTCGATGCAAAGAAATTTTGTGTGAATAAAATTAAATATATTTATATCGAATAAAATACAAATATTTTCTGTAAAACTCCAATATATATATATATATATATATATATATCCATAAACCGACAAATCAGTAATTTCTTATGAACCGCCACACATTTATATATTAGTTATAGGTACTCATTAATATGGTTGCATGAATGCCTTCCTTTCTAACTGGAAATAAGCTCTGGAAAAATGGTGCATAGGAGTCAAAATTAAATAGAAATTATTTTTAAAAAACATCAGAAAAAAAATTTATTCATGTATACATATGCATATGCATATATTTTTACATCATTCTGAAGTGAATTAAGTAGTTAAAAACGCGCATACCGTTTAATAAATTAAACATAATAATAAAATATTTTTATGATTTAGTACTGATATTTACTTAAAAAAGAAAAATATTTTGAACTGTAGTACGGCTTTTGGAGCCGTTTGCAATTGTTACTAATTAAATTACGCAACGTTTTCTTGTACTTTTTGTTACTTTAAGATGAAAATTCTTACTTTTACTCTTAAAACTTAGAAGAATAGATAGATTGGATGATATCTGATATCAAAAAAGCAATAGAAATCGTTGATACATCATTAAGTCAATCCTTACAATTTACCCTCTGCTGGGAAATCATTCTATTAGGACGTAATTTTGTACAACTTGACCCGTAATCAAAAATGTTTGCAGAACTAGTATTGTTGAAGGATGTATTAGATTTTATGAATTATGGACTAATTTAAAAATTAAGTAATACAATACTCCCCCTACATTGATGACCTTACGACTTGGCTAATTGTCTTGGACATGATTTTTCTTACTTGCAAAATACACTTCTCACATCAAGTTGGTAGTTGGGCGTGTACTTCAAACAATGAATAATACAAACAATAAAGTAGTCGCGGAATAGTTTGGAGTGCTAGAGAGGTAAATAATCTTAAGGAATAGATATTTGATGTGTACCTTAAACAAAAAGAAAGGGATGCGACAGTAGAGTGATAGAAAATGGAAAGTTGAAGCACGGACTCAAACTATGGTCTGAAGTAGTGAAATGCCGGCAGGGTTGGCAACCCTTTTGGCTTTTACCCATAACTTCCGTTGAATGAAGAATTTGGTCAATCCAAGCAGATTGTTGAAAAGGTATGGAAAAACAAACACTTTTGCCAAGGATTACAAATTAATTAGAACAAAAATGAAAAAGTGATAGAAATTAAAATGAAATGCTGTCAAGGTCGGCCCATTTTGTATAGGTTGGCCCATCGCTGAAAAGCGATGAAACATGTACCAAAATGATTGAATATGAACTGAAAAAATGAATTGAATAGAATAAAATAGCCGAATTTATTGCATTTATCAAGTTTTTACTCGATTTAGCAAAATGTCGTAAAAAAATGTCGCATTTGTGAAAATATATTGCGGGATTGAATTTTCTCTTTGATTTGTTTTCAAACATGAACAACATAACATATTGAGAAATCTTACTTTGACGATCTCATGTTTTCGCTTTACTATCTGATCACGTATTCACTGATGATAAAAACCTTTTGTCGTAAGTTGCAAGACACTGAGTGCGCAACACATATTTTCTCTCACGCTCCAAATTTAAAATATCACGAAAAGTTCGTTGTCACTGAGAGAAGTTTTGCCGCTCTTGCACGCGGGTGGCGCTAGTGGCCAAAACTAAAAAATCGCAGTGGGCCGACCTCGACAAAGGGCCAACCCTGACGATATTCCCCTAGATACTGAATCATATGGTACATACACAAGAGACGAAAAAGAAATGAAAAGTCAAAAGTTGTTCAACCAAAAAAGATCTACAAATTTGGTATAAAAATATATTTAAAATTAAAAAATTAACTTTTTGGGAAAACGGCACAAGCTACAATAACATTTTGTTTAACAACATTTTTCACCTAATTTTTATCTACAAATTTTCTTAGATCCCCCTTATGCTGGGATGCGTATTTTCGGTTTAGATCGTAAAAAATAACTTTAAAAATAAACAAATCAAATTTATTGTAAAATGGCACAAGTTGCAGTAAAATGTGTAATAAAGAAATTGTTTTGTTATAGGATGCGCACTTTTCTTTAATTATGAGAGCAAGACAATGAAAATACGCCTGTTTCGATACCAATACATATTATGAATTGTAATAATATAAAATTATTGAAATGATATAAATTTTTCAGGATAGCTGAGAATAGAAATTAGTGAAAAATAAGGAAAAAATATTGAAGTCATCTTGATGAATAAAATTTTTACTTCATTTTGCAGTATCTGAATAAGCTATCCGAGGTGACAAAATCGAGCGCAAAGCACGAGATACGCGATGAGAATGTGTTCGTTAAAGTCGAAGGAGCTTTAACAAAAGAGAATTCACAATCACCAAATTACAGCGGGCAGCTTTTCAAATTTAAGTTCTAGTGAATATAAAGTATTTATTGAAAGATTTCAACTACACAATTTAATCTTGAAACTTTAAATTCGTTTGATTTACGAAACAATTCTTCTATATTAATATTGAGTAAAACATACTTTTCTTTCATCTTCTGTCAATGAATTTGCTTATATTCTAGCTGAAACACATTTATGTGATTTATGATATTTATGTGATTTTCATGAGTTTTCATTGATTTTGCTTAGATAGTTTAGGAGACAAACTATTCCCCTTTTGATGCCGAAGTTTCAAGCGACCCTAGTTTTTGCAGTGAATAAACTTCTGTCACTTGGTAATGACGAAGTTATAAAGCAATTAGTCGCATAATTTAATATAACATTTAACTACCTCTGGATGTCGTGTTTACGGACGCGGGATTCGATTTGATCTTCCCATGTGAAAAGTTGCCACTGAGGTTAGTGTCAAGGTTTCTAAACCAGACTGGATCATTTAATATTGGAATGGAATACCAGCTTCGAGGCATTAATACAATCTGGCATGTTTATCAATACATCTTACTCTCTGAAAATAAATTCCTGTTTGAAAAATGTAGAACTAATTGAGCGGACGTACTCAGAATATATTTAATTAATTTGAGAATCCCTATCAATTTTGCATAAAAGCTTTTTCTGATTTCGCCTGATCCAAAATTTTATTAAAAATGATATCAGTTTGAAAACTCCATTTGATCAGCATTGAATTACGTCGGATTTTTCGAAAAATGTTATTATTAGTTCAATACTTTGAATAAATACCGCTGCGAAGTTTTATCGATATATCGGACGGAGCAAACAAGCATTTCAATTTTTTTTTTAATTCGGAGGGGGTCTAAAAGTCGTATTTCGAAATTCAGAAGTTCACACAAAAAAATGGAGAGAAAAAAAAATATATCTTATGTTCGCGCATCCAAAATATAATAATAGCGAGTTTTGTGTTATTTTGGTACGCAATCATTTTTTGAATAAATGAAAAGGGCTCTAAAAATTAATATTCACATCTATAATTATCGTCCAAAAAACTTGCACCCATAAAAAAACTCGGCATACATCGCAAATTGGCATGAAACCTGATGGAAACATTTTTACAAAAAAGTACAAAAAAGTTCAAACCATTTTTACAGAAATCTACAAATAAATGCAATAAATTGCAACCAACATTACAGAAAAGTACAACTTTTTTTTATTATTGAGACGAATTTTGTACTTATTTTTAGTTTTTTATATTGCTGTATTTTATTGCAGTTTTAATTTCCTATAAGAATTTACAAAAAAGCACCACTACAAGAATATACAAGTATAAGACCCTACATGAATGTACAGGTTTTGCAGCCAAAAGTTAATCTTTTTTCACCTAGGATAACAAATATCTAGAATATTGCAATGAGGTGATTTTAAATTACCAAAAAAATGATAACTGAAATATAAAAGAAAGAAGCTTCTATATTTTAGCTTTAAAAGAATTGTAGAATATCAAAAGACATTAATGAATAATTCTTATTAAACAAATCTCTTACGTTGGAAATTAAATATATATATATATATAAAGCAATCGATTGGACACCATATATGTCATTTAAAATTATGTCATTGCTATGTTTTCAATGTTTGTCATCCTAGGTCGAAAAAGAACAACTTGTTGACTGCAAGTAAGAATTAAACAACTGAGGAAGAATTGAACACGGTCACTGAAATTGAAGGATTCGAAAACATCAAAATTTTTTTTCAAATTTATTAAATATTTTCGTAAAAATTGGTTTAAAACAAAATTATTTGCAAATTTGCCAGGAATCTGATGAAAATTTTGTTATTATCTTGGAACACGAATTTTTCCTACATTTTTTTTGAAAATCCTGCAAGAATAAAAAAAATTCCTTACAATTTCTCAGATTCTTTTTTGAAAAATTTGGAAATGTTTTTAAATATTCTTTAACAATTATTTTTTAAACAAAAAAATCATTCTTAGATTTCCTCGGAATTTTGATAAAAAGTTTTATTCTTTTGAAAGCTTTCAAAATTCTTAAAAGGCTTTTCAATTTTTTGTTGGAAATCTTCAAAGATCTATATTTTTTTTAATGTTGTAAAATCTTTTCAAGTTTCAAATTATTTTGTAATCTTTTCAAAACTCTTAAATAGATATATCTTAAAATTCCTCGAATTTTGTCTAAATTAATAACTGTTTAATTTTTATTTATTAATTAAAATTTGATTGTTTTTTTAAATCTTCTTAAAGATTCTCGAAACATTAATTATTCAAAATGAAAAATTATTTAAAATTTCCCAGCAATCTTGAGAAACTTGTTTGTATTTTCTTAAAACCTTCAAAAATCCTTGAAAAGCTTTCAAATTTTCTTTCGAAATCGTCAAAATTTTGGATTTTTAATAAGTTTGATATTATTTCGAAGATAAAAACTTATGATCCAATACGGAACTTAAGTTAGGCGCGTTTCTAATCATTTATATAATTATAATTTAATAAAATCCATCGCTTTTATTAGTGCTGCAACAGTGATGAATGTCACTGAATGTTAATATCTTTCAAAAAATAAACTTATACACACTTTTGAATAAGCTGTTTCTCGTAAAAATGCATTTCCCTGAATGAATTCATTGGGGTTGGGACCAGCATATATACGGCAAGTCATCCCCGCTAAATGAATGTCTTCCAAGCATTACTTCCGCAAAGATAGACTCGCCTCCGGGCATCTCTTTCCCCATTTGCATGGTTGCCTCGGGCATCTCTTCCACCATTTGCATGGCTCATAAGGGCATCTCTTCAACTGATTACCGTCAGTGTCTCCCATGGGCAGGTCTTCCCTGGGCATCACTTGCCCAGTGAAATAAGGACTACCCGAAACAGGGGTTATCGACAGGCAAGCCTTCCCTGGGCAAGCTTTTCCCGGGCATTACTTTTCCCGTGAAATAGTAAGTACCCGAAACAGGGCAAGACTTTCCCGAGTATCACTTCCTTAGTGAGATATCAAGACATGGTGACTATGGCATCCATGGAAAAGTCTTCCCCAGAAAGTCTTGCCCGTCATTGCCACAGTGCCTTGCACTCAATATTTCACTAGGGAAGTGATGCTAGGGGAAGGCTTGCCCGGCGATGACACCATGCTTTGGTCTTAATATTTCACTGGGGAAGTGATGCACAGGGAAGGCTCGCTCGTCGATGCTACATTGTCATGGACTTAATATCGTACAGTACAAATACTAGCAAATAACTACATTTAAATACACAATTCCGATTTCAAGTGTTTTTTTATCACTCAAGTTCACATTTCTCTTTCGAAATGCAATGCAGTATTTAATGGGCTTTCTTTATGAATTTTATAAATAAAATAAAAACCTAAGTAATATTGAACTTGACGGTACACCTAGAACATCGTCAAACTTTATGCATGAAGCTCTCGGATCCTCTAAATATAATTTTTTTAAATATTCACCTATTTTTTGTGAATCTGCATACATTTTGGGAGAATCAGCATAAAATTCAAAAAAAAAAAAAAAAATGGCAGTCCATTCTTGGACCACCCTCTTGCACTCTCTTGTGAGGGACAAGAATTAACAAACTTCAGTGAAGAAGTTTATTTTATCTTACAGTACTAAAATACACATCAATTCAATTTGCGAATTCAAATATACCAAGACCTTTGGCCAAGTGGTAAAGGAATAAACCAATTTTTGAAATAATTTGCCGATGTGTATTCAGGTGCTGTGACTTTATCGCGAAGAGACCGAAACGAATACACATACCCCGTGAGCTGCCGTCATCCGCGGAATTACCTGAGTGGCTTTAATTAACTAATCCTGTTTTCATTCGATTCAGCTACCGTGTATTTGAAATATCGAGCCGAAGTGAATGGGCGGACCTTAACAAAACCGTCGTTTATTCGATATCCACCCCTATTTGGATCCCACTCAATCCACGGGTCCTCGTGGGAAAAATTCCAGTTTACTACCCTTTTAATTCTCTTGAACCTTTGTCCAGTCCATTTCCAAAATCGTGAGACGATATTCGATCTTTCGAAATTAATTTCTTGGTTGACTACCTCTGGCACAAGGTATATAGATCAGTTCTGCATACACGATCCAAGTTTAAATTTCGATCAGCGCAGGACGAAAGAAAGATAAACGTTTTGAGAAATCAGAAAAATTCTGTTTATTCTACAATGGGAATGTTTCAAACATATGAGGAAATCTCCGTAACTTTCATGTCCTTGAATTTTCATGATCATTTCGTAAAATAATTTCTATTTGAAATATGTACAAGCTAGTGATGCATGTCGATCATTTACACATTTAAAAAAAATCTCGTCAGATTAAATTAAAACCTTGAACACCATACTCATCGCATCGAGACAAACGATCACTCAGTCGAGATGATCGTCTCGTCTCGATCGACTTTTTTCATTGCAAACTCTTTATCTGCATTACATTTCAGTTCCATCTAACTATGTTTTAGGCAAATCTCGATTTTGTCCGAAAATGATCGACATGCATCACTAGTACAAGCGAATGCGCATGAAATGAAAAATTAACTTTTCCTAATATCTATTTTGCGAAAATTCATTCGGCAGCATCACAATTTATTGAAAGTCGTTCAAAAATTACATCACGCTATTTTGAACACTTTTTCAACACGTTCCCTCCTTCGCCACAGATCATCACATAAGACTTGAGTCCCCCAGGGCGACGTCACAAATACGAACACCCCCCTCACTCCACCCTTTAAGTGAAAATTTGTTTTTCGATTTCATCCGATAAGGGCATAAAATAAAGCACAGAACATACAAACATAATATTAGAACAGACTGTATAGTTCAAAATACTCTCAAAAAACGGGGAATTAATGTATAATTAACACATATATATTGAATCCAATATGAAACGCTTGAGATTTCAAGTCGAAATAGTTGAGTTTTCAACAAACAAACAAATTAATTTTCTACCAAAAGCGATATATTTTTCAACAAAGAAGTTGAGTTTTCAAGCTAGAAAATCGAATTGTTTAGAAAACAGTTTACTTGTAAACCGGACAAGATGAATTTTCATTCAAGATAGATGATTTTTCAACAAATATTTCATGATTTTTAACACCAAAGTGGTTAAGTTTTCAACAAAAAAAGATTATTCATCAACGAATAATATAATAGTTGATATTTGAACCAAGAATAGATTTTGACTTTAAATAAAAACCATTCAAATTTAACAAACAAGATGAATTTTAAATAAAACATGCAATAGTTGACATTTCCGCAAAAATAGCTAACTTTTAACTAAACAACTGCATTTCTAACAAAAAAAATCTACCAGATAGACGATTACTGAAACAAAAAATACAAACAATTTTCAACAAAAGAGTTGCATTTTGAACCAGGAAAGATTTTTCAGTCAACAGAGAAAAAAAATTCAACCAAATTGTTGAATTTTCAAACTAGAAAGGCAAATTCTCTCGAAAGCAGTTCAATTTTTGAAAACCAAAAGTTCATTTTCACCAATTAATTGAATTTTCGACGAAAAAAAAATTGTACAAAAGAGTTAATTTTAAACTAAATAGTTGAATTTCAAGTGAAAAGGATCAATTTTCAACAAAAAATGGAATAGTCAAACTTGCAGTTGAAAAGATTGATTTAAAAAAAATCAACAAAATAGTTCAATGTGCAACCAAATAAATGGATCTTTAATCATTCAAATGAATTCACAACAAAATTCACAACAAAATACATAAATTTTTAACTAAATTATTGAATTTTTAACTAAAAACGGTCAACTTTCTACCAATCATGGAATAGTTAAATTTTCAGTTAGAAATATTGATTTCCCATTAAAACCAGAGTAGGTAATTTTTTAACTATTTAAAAAAGTTGTTACTCAAATTTATATTTTTCACACCTGATATCACATTCGAAGTTATCTGCCCCCTACGTCACAAATTGTCACAAAACCTGCTACCCCACCCCTGGCAGTAGGACTATTAAAAAATCAAGAATCTTTCTTTTTGCTAGAAAATATTCTATAGGCTGTTTATGAAGCACCAGAAAATTTTGCTGTATTCAAATGTTCTATTCTGACACATATTGCCAGACTTAAATTTTGTAGTGCGGCAAATTTTGGCATCAACAAAATGTCTTTTCCGGCAAGATTTTTGTCAGCTTCAGCTAAATACACACAAGCTGTCATATAACTAAGGAAAAACACACAACTAGGATTTGATAAAACAAAGATTAATACTTTTCAATCCATTTTCCGTATCCAAAATCTTAAGAATTTCCTTTATATTTGTAATAAATGCTTCTGATAAAAAGTCTATGAAAATGAATAATCAATCATTATTGTCGGAAATGTCCGACTGTGTCCCGTAAATTCTTATGAATTTCAATACAATTAACAATTTCAAAAATATAATTAAAACAATTAAAACCTGTCAAATATAATATCTCAAATTTCTATCCATTTCAATACGCTTCTTAGAGAGGAATCCTATACAATTTGATCAAATATATCCGATTCTTCATGTCGATTTTAATATGCTTTTTTGATGGGCACAATCATATACTATATATAATACTTTACAGTCCGCTCCATTTTAATATGCTTGTTTGATAGAAATCAATTCAAATCTCTCGGAAAATCTTATAATTTTCTATCAACTTTTTCTCACTGACACTCTATTAAATATTAACTGCACATGATTTTCATCAAATCTAGAATCTTAAAGTTTTCATCTAACTCTATCTGTCGAGAAATGTTATACTTTTCTATCAAAATTTTCCTATTGAAAATCTATCAAATATTTTCTCCCAACAGAGTTGTATCTCATCCTATATCTGCAAATCTCTAAAATTTTTATAAAATTTCATCCAAGATATTGTTTTTTAAACTTGATGTATTTGAAGTTTGATATAAATTTCCAAGATTCTGGTACGTATGATTTGATACAAGTCTGGAGTGGATAAAATTTGATAGAATTACAATGAAAAACTCTTGATAGAATATTATGAGATTTCTCGACGGATAGATTTGGATGAAATCTTCCAAGATTTTAATACATAGAATAGTGTACAACCCCTGTATCAATAAGATTCAAAAGAATTTTAATAAGGATCTTTTGACCGAAAAGTATTAGATTTCTCGATGGATAGAATTTGATCGAAAATATCCTAGATTCTGAAACATAGGATTTGATGCAAGTTTTGTACCGATAATATTTCATAGTATTTGAATGAAATTATTATGATAATATTATATTTTACCAATCACTCTTCTGTGACCAGTGACTGATACGTATTTTTTAAAGGGGGCCCTAAAAAAGGGGTTCGAGATATGATCAATCACTATTCTGTGACCAATCATTCTTCTTTGATCAGTGCCTGACACGTATTTAGTAAAGGGTAACCTGGTAAAAGGGGTTTGAGATGTGACAGATCACTCTTCTGTGATAATTCACAAATTAGTGCTAATGTGTATTATGATAAGTGATGAGAGCAAATCTATTATGTTTTACGTGTCTTCTGTTCTAAATTCTATGACAATTTAGGTGTATTTATAAATTAATCTTCCTCAATTCATGATAAAATATTATGTTATTTAGCCAAAGTTGAAAAAAATCATGCCAGAAAAGATAGTTTGTTGACGCCGAAATTTACCAGACTGGAAATTTAAAATCCGCCAAAAATGCCGGAGCTGTGTACGCAACAAATATAATATTGACTATTGAAATATAAACATTTTGATGAGCGACTTTACCCTACATGAGTCCCTTAACCTTTTTTTTGCGGTACCAGTTGACCTCATTGTTGTTTTTTCGAATTACTTAAAATATGTTAATTATGACTCTGACTGTAGCAATATATAACATTATAATAATTTACACATGCATCGTAAATCATTTTTTATTGAATCAATATCCCCAAAGCTCCAGGTTCCACGGAATTGCCCATTAACGCTCAATATTCTGTGTTTGTTTTCATCATATAGACACCCGTTTTGCGTTAGAATCGAATCAAATATCGAAACGACATTGTGAGGTGAATAAATATTGAAAGGTCCATAACAAAAACCAGTTTGTTGTTCAGCGAGTCAGGTTAAACCTATTGATAGAACTGTTACGGATATGTCCAACAACCATACGATCGGAGAGGGATATTTTTCGCTGTGTACAGGTTTGGTGATAGAATTAAGTTATAAAATAAAAGTAACTTAAAGATACTGAGTTGAAAAAAGTTTCCTTCACATCTCTAAAATGACATTTAAACTCAATTTCAAATGAAGGTTTTAAACTTCGAACGTCTCATTTGGAAAAAATCAAGTTATATAAATAGTAAGCACATAAACGATTCAGCTTCCACAAAGGTATGAGTATGAAGGGAATAGTCGGTATCTTGACACTAAATTACAAATAAGGGATTGCAAGTTTTCCGAATTAATTTGTAAGCTATTAAAATTGTTTAATAATCATTTCTTTAAGACAATAAGGCAATGTGAAATTTAAAAACTATTTACTCTAAAGTAAACGATTTTGCAAAGTCATCAATTTTACACTTGTTTAATTTTTGATCATTTCTTGAACGTATTTGTTTTTGTAAGGGAATATAATATTATTTGAATTTTTCAAACAGCATACCACCCGTCCATTTTTTGAGGTTCCTGAAATCAAGAATTCCCTTCAACTTTGAGCCAAATTGAGGAATATCAAGACTTGCCGCAAAGACCCGCAAAATTTCATAAGATGGGACAATTTTTGTTTCCGTCAAATGAGATTTACGCTTTTAGGTTTAAACGTAGCTTGCTGGAGATTATTAAAATTTGTTGGAGTGTCTCTAAAGAATAATATTTGCTAAATTACTTAAAATCTACAGTTGACAATTTTGCGCAAAATTGACGCATGTGTGCTCTGTTTTTCCCTTTTTTGTCATAAATTATTTTCATTTTACATATTGAACGTTTTTAACATTTTTAACTAATTTTCTAATGGTTCGACCATTGCCATTTTTTTAAGTTATCTTTGTGCCCTACTAACTCACTTTGAGGTATTTTTTACGTTCATTCGAACAATAAGTTTCTGATAGGACGACTGATCTTTGTTTTAAACATTAAACAATTGTTCAAACAATTTTATTCTAAAATAAATATTTGTCATTCATCTTTTCCTGTAATTAGTGCGGTAATTTGTCATGCTTGAAAGCAAATTTTTTTTTTTAAACCATCACACAATTGTTTAAACAATTAATTGAAAATAATTGTCCATCGTGATGGAAATGCAATAAAATAAAATCTGATTTATTTTCTGAATTTGGTTATGTATGTCGCTTGTCGTTAAAGATTTAAACCGTAACAAATTCTTTAAACAATTAACATCTTTTTATACAATTCTTTTACAATGACCGTGACAAGTTTTCATTTCGGTAAGATCTCATTTTGTAAGAATTGAGTTAAATTTTGAAGTTCTGAAATTATTTCTTTAATTTTTTTCTTTAAATTCCCCCTTTCCGCGCAGACTGATGGGTATTGGTCCTTTGGCAGTTGAAAGCAAATTTTTTTCATGCATTTATTTTTTTATTTTTTCATGATCAATGGCTAAAAATTTTTTAAGAATTATTAATTATTCTAAGAATGTGTATAAAATTTAAATATTAAAGGGCAAGCGAAACGCTTAACCAAATTAAGAAATGAATGTCATATTTTCCAAATCTGATTTTCATTGAAATGTACAAATGATTCTTCAATAGAAATTCCAAAGAACTGGATAATGGTTTCAAAAAAAGGTTGCTTTCAACAATAATTAATTACCACATTCATTACAGAAAAAGATGCGAAATTTTTACTGAATGGAGTAAAAATATCTAAATGACCTACATATTTAGTAAGAAGCGACAAAGATAACTAATATATATAAAATAATATCAATGACTAATTATCCGATTTAACGTTAAAAAATTACTTTTTATTCAGTAAGTAGGAAAAACAATTATTTAAAAAAATGTAAATCATTTAAACCATTGAAAATTAGATGAAAAATTCTGTAAAACAATTCAAATCTCGAATCAAAATAATGTATGGCAATAAAGACAGAAATAGAGCTCATAAGTATCAATTTTGCGCAAAAGTGTCAATTTCACTTTTTTAGATTATTTTTTGAGCTTCATTAGGAGGGGTTGGGCGTCAAAGTTTAAAGTAATTTAGCGGAAATTACTCGTTGGATTCTCTACAACAAATTCTAATAATCACTCGTACGTCTTAATATTAACTGATTTGGTTCAAACTTGGAGGAAATATATTTTCCAGAAACCTGGAAAACTGCGGAGGGGGGGGGGAGGTAGCACGGCCTCTATTCCAAAGAAATATTTCAACATATATGATTTTTGACCAACCTAATGTATACCCTAATGTGATATGAATAAAATGAATCTGATAAATGAGCTGTTCCGAAATGCATTTTAACTAAATTCGTTTATGTTCTATAAATATTTCCTACAAAAATTATAAATATGTGTAAATTTTCTAGAAAATTTGTATTGACTATTATTTTAAAAGAAATTACAGCATTAAACACTGTTCTATAGTTCACTAAAATCATCAAACATAGCATGTAATTTCGAATAAACGTACGTAGTTAGCCAATAGTTTTGGGTTATGTACTTTTAAAATGAGAAAATTTTTCCGAAATTAAAAAAAATTGTAATTTGTAGTTTAAGTTATATTGAGTAGCACTAAACAAGAGCGTGTAAAAGTATTGACGCTACAAACTTATATTTGCATTCCAACATGTTTCATTTGCTATATTCCTCTAAGTAAAGGTTATTATTTAATAACATAAGCAATGTAATGAAATGTATATCAATAAAAAGAAGAAAAAGATACACAATAATTATCTCATATCAAAAAAAAGTTTTTCTTCGAAATAAAAAAATCTTTTAATAAAATTAATGACAACAAGTTAAAATATTATTATTTTATTTTTTTTTTATAGTTCTTTATATAAAGTACAATTATTTGTGTAAAAAACTTATTTTCCATTACCTTTTTAGTGACCATTTTTTGGTTGGGTATAATAGTTAATTATCGGGTTTCCCTGAGGGAAAGCCAAAAGTAAGGTTACGCCAATGCAGGTTACGGCAATAGCAAATAACACAAAAAGTAATTCCAGAGTTTTAAAATAGAGAGGATCTCAAAATTCTTCAACCAATTGTTTTATCCTGCTATAATGTATATATTTTTTATTCATTCACTTAAGTTTATTCTGAAATATGAAAAAGGTATTACCAGATACGTCGATGAATTCTAATTAAAACACTCATATTTCAGTACATATTGTTGTCTATAGCCTACTTAAATTAAAATACTAGTAATGAAAACATTGTACCTTTTGAAATAAGTTTTAAGACGATTTAGCATTTTTTATAATAAATGGTCCATTATATATTTTCTATTGGGCTGTAAACTATGCTTGGGGCATGTGTGGATATGCTTGGAAGGCATTTTTTAGGCACCTAACGTTATTTTTATTGTAATTTGCAATAATAAAATCAAATTTCTATACTATGGATTATGTTACGAGCCGCTTAAGGGAAGTCTGTGTTTTTGGAATACAATCAATAGTTTTGATAATTTATTCCTTACAATTGAAAGTGCTCTGTCTTTAGAGAGTCGCCATACATGTATAACAATGGAAAACGAGGCACAAGTAAGTACGTCCCTTCAAGCCATTAACGAACGTATTTACGTACGTTTTGGTATGGAAACGGATTTCAACGTCCTGCCCCATATTGTATAACCATTTTCGACACTATTCAAGTTGAACAATGAACATAGTCCAGTGTCCAAGTTGTACTGCTTAAGTAAACTACAAATTAATCCGGAATACGGTTAGGAGTTTTGGAATAAGAAAAGAGAATAACAAACATGCGATAAAGTCTAAGACAAGTTTTTAAGTTAGTTGACATCATACTGTAATAATTGTTCCTGAATAATCGATAATAATTATTCGGATGATCGTGTATGTGGAAGTGCTATTTAACGCGAAACTTCATCGACTATTCAGAGAAAAATCTTTTCAAGAGAGGACGGAATGACGTTTGTATAATAAGAAATTAAGATAAATTATTTGAGATGGAAAAGAAGATCTTCTCAAACCATTCAGACGTTTCAAGTACTTTGGGTATTGCCAATTACCGTTAATTGCAGAGAAACTTCAGTTCTGGGTGCACCACTTTTCTTCATTAATCGGAGGAAAGAAAGAGATTTTGTAATTTTCCTATTCTGATACCATGGATTCAATTCTGCAACTGTGTGGAATCAGGCCGTTTTTATTTGCTCTGCATTAATTGCATTATAGGGGCCGTTCAAATACCACTTCAATAACCAGAAGGCGAGGGGGGGG
>CAKNYM010052877.1:89055-107723 GCA_932195095.1 Andricus curvator
CCCCCCCCCCCCCCCCCCAAGGTTAACGCAAAATGTGACATCACACGTGGAAAATATATATGTGAATAAAAATTTCTTGAAATGCTTGTAAAAGTGAAAATTAGTGTTTTTTCTTATAAGCAAAACATCTAAATACAGAACTCACACTCGTTCCCCTATTACTCTCCTCACGCCTTTTTAAAAGAATTCCACTTTTAAACCCTGTTTGTCAAGGATCTTTCCCCTTTTCTCATTTTCCTTTCTTGAATGCGAACTGAATGCAACTTGTTGAAAGTTTGTCTTTTTTGGTACAAAATTAATCTCCTTGATTGAAAATTCTAATATTTGCTAGAAAGTTGAACTGCCTTGTTGAAATTTATTTTATTAGTTGAAGATTCATCTCTTTGGTTGAAAATTTAACTATTTTATTCGAAAGTCGCTCTTTTTTGTAAAAAATTTAATTTTTAACTGAAAATTGAACTGCTTTGTAGAAAATTTCCCATTTAGGTTTAAAAATTCAACTGTCTTTTTTGTTGAAAATTCGTCTTTTTGGTTTAAAAATTCTATTACTTTGTTCAAATTCTTTTTTCCTTTTTTTCTTGTTAAAATATCAGCTATTATATTTTTCACTGAGAATTATTATTTTTTTTTGATTAAACATTCAACCAAGTGGTTGAACGTTGATCTCCTTTGTTAAATTTGTTCGTTCGTTAAGGTTTTGACATTTTAGTTGGGAATTCAACTATTTTTATGAAAATTCAATTATTTCGCTTGAAAATTTAACTATTTTATTGATAATTCAACTGTGTTTGGTTCAAGTTACATCTTTTTGTTTAAAAATACCACCATTTGGTTAGAAAATTATCACCTATGTGGTTACAAATTCAACTACTTATTTTTTTAATTCAATAATTTTATTGAAAATTTTAATATTTTCTTATATTTTGTTCGAAAATTCAACTGCTTTCTTAAACATTCGTATTTGAATTGTAAATTCATATTTTCCGGTTATTAATTGGTCCCTTTTGCTTGAAATGTCTACTATTTGGTTTTAAATGCAACTGTCTGGTCTAGAATTAATTCGTTTGATTGTTGAAGATTTAACTACTTGGTTGAAAAATCATTTTTCTTAGTTTAGATACATTTTTTGGGTTTAAATGTAAATTTTTCGCTAAAACATTTGAATTTGTAGCTTAAAAACTTAACTGATTCGCTAAAAATCGATCTTTTTTGGTAGGGAATAATTTTTTTTTGACTGAAAATTCAGCTTTTTTGTTAGAAATGCAAAATATTTTGACTTGAAATCTTGAGCGTTTCATATTGAATTCAATATGGTGAAGAATGTATTCCCCTATTATTGCTCAATATTCGTGAAAAATCTATTTTCCCTGTTATAAGAGCATCTTGGGCTGTGAAGTCGGTTGAAATATTATGTTTGTATGTCTTCTATTTTATATCAGGCATTTATCAAATGAAACCGAAGACAAAAAATTTGACTCAAAAGAAGGTGGGTCTAGAATTTATGACGTCACCCCGGGGTGTTCATCTTTGTGTTATGATCTGCAAAGAAGAAGGGAAGGGGTAGAACAAATAATAAAAGTAGTTTGACGTAGTTTTTGAACTTCCCTTTAGTTGATTGTGTATGTAACATAACTTAACAAATAAGTTGAGAGAAATTTAAATGAAAAACTTACCAAAACATAAACAGCAAAGGGCATGACCAAAACCGCAACCAGAAGATCAGCCAACGCCAAACTGACGATGAAGTAATTAGTAACCGTCTGAAGAGCTTTTTCCCTCGTAACCGCCAGGATGACTAGGACGTTACCAAAAAGGGTGAGACATGGTACCACCACTAGTATTAATGCCCACCAATTGTTAATCTCTGATTTTTCCTCATCACCCGACGTATTATTGAGGCAGTTGCTAAAATTGAAGCTCGTACCACCATAATACGACAAATTTGAGCTTAAATTAAACCTCCTGATATACTCATTAAGGTCATCAAATACGAATAGGTCCGACATGACAGTGTAATTTTCAGCAGTCGTTGCCATCGTCGGCATCACAAAGGAGGTAATCCTGTTTAGAGGTGATGAGACAAATGGTTGGACTGGGTCGTTTAACCATTCAACTTCAATATCCAAATCTTTCGAATTATTGCGAAAGAAATTGAGACTGAAATTGTCATCAACGATCCTGTGTCTTCCACCACCCGCAAATCCAGGTGGATCCTCAAGGTACCAAAGGTCATTAGATATGCTAGTGTTTTTACCAATCGACCTATGAAAAATTTCCTTCGAAGAAGCTTCCATTATCAGACTCTACTTGAATCTTTTAGCTTTCTCTCTCCCTGAAGACCAATCACGAAATCTTTGCACTTTTCGTCCATGATGGCTTTCTGCCTTTACCCGCCATTTTTTATTCCATCGAGTTCTTACTAGTTCTACTATATCTCCTTCCGGTAGGACACTCTTTTCTTCGCTTTTTACTTCACTCACTTCCTTTAAATCTCGATGCGATCGTCGATGAGGGCGTGAATCCGTGGCTAAAGGATTACGGTCCGTAAGAAGAGGATCAGCGCGTTTTACTCTCTTCCGGTCTCGTCGATTCCTGGAACAAGAAGTGTGCGATTAAAGCCTTCATCGTATTAAGGATAAAGCTGAATCTACGACCATACTGTGAAGTGTACCCAAGGATTTCAAATTGTCGGTCGATCTCTAAGGAAGGAAATATTTTTCGCTTGCTAAAGACAAAGGCAAATTTGTCATTTTTTTGTGTAAAAGTTAATACCCTTATTTTAACAGAACAATGCCAATGAAGGATTTCACAGAAGGAGGAATACGGAGAGAATCGTAAATCCTTTCGTAAACCTGTAATACCTAAGATGCTGTACATGACATTGGGAATCCTGAAATTGTTATCTCTGCGTGTTTTGCAATATTACAGCAATGCATCCTTATTTTCATAATTACATATGGCTGGTATTTTTATTATAAAAATTACACTATTTTGAGAAAAGTAAAAGGGGTTTTAAGTGCTGTAATTAGTAATTTTCAATTGAAAATCATTAAAAATTTAGAAAATGTGCTACATCTGCAAAGAAATATTCGGTCATTTTCGAATTTGTATTACATGTTAAAAAAATATTATCTTTCAAATATATTAACTGTGATAGGTGCTTTTGTTTAAAGTTCATATTATATTTGAACTTTCCTAAAATAAAAATCTGCAATAATTGAAACATGTGCTTTGATGGTGTGAAATGAAAGATGTGATTGAAAAAGTACATTTTTTACTTGATGTATTTCGAAAACTGCGCGATCTTATTGGAATTTTGTTCGTGAATGAATACAATTTTCATCGGTGTGCTTAGATTCTTTTTAAAAATCTCTTCTCAGGCAGAAGTGTTCCAGTATTAAATATGTTTAAGTATTCAATTCAATGTAACACGTATTTTATGAGAGACAAGAAAATTTACTCTCATCATTGGTGGTTCCTATTCTCGCAAAATTTAAAAAATATCAATTAGAGATTTTAAAAAACCGGGAAATAAAGATTGCTTCTTTCCTTCTGGTCACTTTTTCTAATTTTATACATATGCACTAAGAATTTTTCTAAAATCTAAAATAGAGTAACAAGAGAGCTACTATTAATGATCTTATTGAACTTCAGAGAAGGGAGTAATCTAAATGCGGAAAACCTTTTTATGTTGGCAGTAAATAAAGTATATCATCAACCGATGTGTATCCGATAAAAACCTTAGATGCCCACTTCTCGGGATTTACGATCTACGTTAGCTGCAAATGACTTATGATATTAAAAGCTGCCATAGGCTATTTTTCAAGTTCGTATGCATATTTATACAGTCGGATATGAAAATTTGTAGCACTAGAAATTATACACCTCAGAAATGTAATGTGTCCGGAGTATAATTAATTTAGAGTCAATCAAGAAATGCATGACTGTTGGTGCGTAAATGCAATTTTTGTATTCTGCTGCAGGTTGCAAAAAAATCTTTCCAACTTTAGATAGATTTTATACATTTTTTCCGTATCTAAAAACTCTCTACTAATTTCACCCAAAACATGTAGACTGTACAAAATTTTGCCATGTAAAAATTTATCAATACAATCCCTATAGTTTAAAAAATCAGAGTTTGCCAAGTAATTCTAATAGAAATCTAAATTTTTTGTTTTAATAAATTGAAAAGGTTACATACACTTTGAAAATGTATTAAAAAGAAAAAATTGAAATCTTGGCGAGATTATTATTAGTATTGTTCAAAAAGAGAGAATCTCGGTAAGATTTTCTTTATTTCCTTCTCAATACATTCTCAAAGTTTCTGTCAATATTTAGATATCTTTGGAATTACTTAGCAATCTCTGATTTGATGAACTATGTTGATTGTACTGATGAAATTTTACTTCGTAGACTTTTCTTGCATCGTTGATATTTTTGGTGACATTGAGCTTCTTTTTTGATAAGCATTTTTATTAAATCAAATAACCGTTCCAAAGTAATAGAAATAATTAATACTCAACGTAATATAATGCATGCCAATGGTATTGTTATTTATATTATATAATTTTAAATATTATCCCTTGGGTAGGTAAAAAATTTGCTAACTTTTCATGTATAAAAAATAGAAAGCGCAAGAAACAAGATTTAGAAATAGGTAAGTACTACTTCAGGATCTTTTGAACAGTTTTTCCATGATGAAATGCAAAACAAAAGGATGATTGTTCACCATCGAGATCTTACAAATTCTAGAAGCCTCTATTTAGATTTAAATTGTACGAACATCTGTTCGTGAGATTCATACAGACATTGTTACAATCATGTAGCATCACAATTACAGAACATAAAGGTTACTATACCGGTGTTCTATAACGGTGTTACTGAAAAGATACGTAACAGTTCTAGAATTCTGTAATGTAACTTGTAAATCACAGAGTGATGTAACTCTTACGTCACTAGAATGTCATACGTGTTACAGGAATGGAACATAAAAGGCACACTGTTCCGTAACGATGTTACTGTAAGAATACGTAACAGTTCTGGAATTATGTGATGTCACTGGTATATCACAAAGTAATAGAATTGCTACGTCACTAGAATGTCACACGTGTTACAGAAATGGAACATAAAGGTCACACTGTTCTGTAACGCTGTTACTGTAATGATACGGAACAATTATGGAATTCTGTAATGTAACTAGTATCTTACAGGGTGATAAGACTGTTACGTCACTAGAATGCCACACGTGTTACAGAAATGGAACATAAGGGGCACACTGTTTTGTAGCGATCTTAGACCAGAGTTGTGCCGACGGTCATGCGCAGGAAATTACTTGAAATGGATAAGAATACCCCGACAATAGGGCCAAATATCTCTCAAAGTCGGGCCAACCGAGAAAAACATATGTTATTGTATAAAATGTAATTTTTAAATTTGCACCTTAGAATTTTTTAAACCCATTTTCTCATAATATGTCTGAAATCGAAAAATAATGAGTATATTCCTTAAATTGAAAAAAGCCCTGGCTTTTTCAGCAAAAAAGCATGGCCGAGATTTCATTACGAACTTTCAAGCGTCCTGATAGCGCAATTGACTATAAGGCATCGGCTAGGTACATACGGGTTAAATGGTTTAGGTATAGTTCGAATCCCCAGCGAGTGCGATTTCTCAACGGGTTTAAGTGTCCGATTATATGTGTAGGGGGCCGTGCGTGAAATTGTGTTATTAAAAATATAAACTAAGTGCAGCAATAATACAAAAGTCATTTCCATGCGAAAACGTTGTAACACCCTTATGGAATTGTTACGGATCGATTATAGAACAAATTTAAATCGTAACACTGTTACATATACGTTCACGGCGCTGTAACAGAACAATTTCACTCTGGAACACTGTTCCTAAATTGTTCTAACAAATATTTTTTGACATATAACGCTGTTACACAATTTTTTATTAATTGAATGTTTATAGTCGCATAAACTGCCAGGGTCATTAGCGACTTTACTATGGGGTAAATTATAAACTGTATGGTATCTGTGTGATAGTATACCAAGGGACAGAAGCGAAGCTTTCTGAATACATCCTCGCTTCCTGCTTCGAGAATCGAACTCGCGCCAGCGTGGCTGCCAAGGCTGCAGTGTTGGAACATAAGACAATCGTCATACCGTCTAAGCCACGATAACTCCCCACTGTTACAAAATGATTACAGACTTCTGACAGAACATGGTTCTATAACGTTGTTACATAACTGTTACATATATATTCTTGAACGACATTACTTGTCCCATGGTCGAATTCTGTTCTTAACCAGTTACAGAACATGTTCTTTTCTGTTCTATACCTGTTAGATCACAGTTATATACTAATGCCCGCTAAAAACGCGTCCTGGGCATTTAGAAAGAGCCACAACGTGTTCTGACCGTCCGGAAAGAACCTCAACGCGTTGTGGCAATGTGGCATATGTGAAATAGGGTAGAGCGGGGTTGGTTGGCCAAAAAGTAAAAATCTCAAAAAAAAATTCAACGAACGAAAATTCCCTGAAAATCTGATACAATATTACTTTCAATAGATTAATCTTGAAATTTTTCCACCGATAGGTTGAACAGTGTAGTTTGTGGTGTATTTTTTTAATGACTATGAAATCGATTTTTCTTTATAAAAAGTACTAAAACTCTAGCAAAAATCAACGCATCAAGAATTCCTGTAAGAATGATGAATTCCGTCCAACAGACTCAATGTGTGATTACTAAAAATAATACTTTTGTATGTTTTCTGAATCTTCTAAATCCAGCTTGCCAAATATGGAAAATATAAATGCGAAGCAGTTATTTTTTTCTCGATATTTTATTGATTTTAAAGGTATTGAATCTAGTTATATTTCTTAGTAAAAATCCTTGAAATGTTCAAAACATTTCTGAACGTCTTATAGAAGAAGATAATTTAATTTTACTTATCTTATTAGATATATTTTATATTATTATAATTGAAATAAAAAGATAATTTCCCTTGTTTCTGTAAATTATAAATGATTTCTCTTGAGAGAAGGGTTATATTGAGCATTAATTTTAGGCCAAGACTAAACGTCCGGACAATCCGTACGTTTATGTACGTTTATATCACAGTCTAGTCTAAACGTACAGACTAGGCAAAGGGAAGGGGGAGTTGACAAAGGGAGGGGGTCGCGGCTTTTTTCGGGCGTATAGACCCAAACTTAATTTTATCTTATGAATCATTATATAACTACTTGCCAAGATTTTTGAAGATGTTTTACCTTTGCTGCCCACTAGGAACGTAAAACAAAATTTCAATTTACGAAATTCGGTACGAATAGCGTGAAGCGGAAAATGGGACTATTATCACCGTCAAAATAGTCGGATTTATTTTCTGGATATAAACATTGCTTATTAATTATTTATTTTGCTGACGCAAAGAGCGAAGACGATCCTGAATCGACTGCACATTATTCACACTTTTTCAGGGTTCTAATATGCTACTGACCGAATCCATTTCAAATCAAGCAGGGTTCACACTTGAACTCGCAGAATCTCTCGGGGACGCAATATGTTGTTTTTTTATAGGAAATTAGGCGATACATATTTTTACGATTTGCAAAAAAAAAATAATTTTTCTAAAAATTTATGCGTATTTGAATTTTGTGCTTTGTTTTTCAAAAACCCTACATTTAAATTTTTTGCCAATTTGTTTTTGTTTTAACTTGTACTTTGACAATAGTAATAAAATTGATAATAAAAATTAAAAAAAAAAAATAATAATAATCTTGTAAGTTTGAAGTTTGCTAAATAACTTTTGTAGCCAGGAGAATTATTTTTTCTCACAATCGAATTTTCTACTTTTTCTTGGAAGCAATGACAGATACAAAAAAATGTTAAAATAAAAGTTTGCATGTCTAAAAAAAGGTAAAAAAATGGCTTAGTTTTGAATTATGCTGATAAAATACTATCCTTCTATTAGTAAAAACGTTTACAAAATATTTAGAAGAATGAAAAAGGTGGGATTTTCAAGAAAATCTTTTCTATTTTTTTCTTCAAATTTTGAAAAAGTGAAAAAAAATATTTTCTGGAAGACACCACCTTTTTTATTCTTCCAAATATTTTTAAAAAGTTTCTACTAATAGAAGGAAGGCATCTTATCAGCATCATCTTGGCTTTCCATTTTTAAGGCCGGGAGAATTTTTTTTTCCTGAAAATGTAATTTTTGAATTTTTGGCGTAAACTGAGAAAGATATCGCAAAAGAATAGAAGACATTTATCATGGAACTTTTTTAGACGTGAGAACTTTTATCTCAAAATTTTTTCGTATCTGTAATTGTTCCCAAGAAAAAGTAGAAAATTCGATTGTAAAAAAAGAATTCTCATTATCAAAGTACAAGTTCAAAAAAAATTGACAAAACATTTAAAGGTGGGTTTTTTGAGTAAATCAATTTTCAATTTTTTTCAGAAAACCCGCTATTATTTTGTTAATTTTGAACCCTTTTTCAATTTTCTGGCCCATTTTGAAAGAAGACGATGAATGCTATTTGAATTAAAAAGAAAATAATCAATATCATTATTAGGCCAAAACTATTAGAGGCTTAAAAAAACAATTCGGGTGTTCTGGAAAACAAAGCACAAAATTCAAATACGCATAACTTTTTAGAACATTTTTTTTACAAATCGGAAAAATACGTACCGCCTAATTTCCTCTAAAAAACAACATATTTCGTCCCCGAGAGATTTTGCGATATCAAGTGTAGAACCCTCCCTGATTTGAAATGGATTCGGTCTACTGTTTGCATAGTGTTATTACGATTTTCAAAAGGTTACTTCCTACTTTCAATATCAATTTTATTCATATCAATGTCAATATCAATACACATCTTACTTGATTGAAGCTTTGTATCAGGAGTATAACTCTCTAAGGAGGACGTATGAATAAATCTAGGAATAGGGATCAAAGACTCAAAGGTCCAATTGATAAGTAGACACATATTATGGCGTTCACAGCATTTCCAGAAGCATTCTTGACGGTTTGAGAGCAAGTCGTGTCTCTTGAGACCCTCTCTTATGGGACCCGAGAATCGTTTGAAACCCTTATTCTGAATTCGCAGAATCATTGTGGTTCTCTACTTTCCATTTTCAGAAAAATACTATTCTTATTTTCAATAAACCTTCCAACAATGATACAAAATGAATAAATAATGTAAATGAAAGGCTTAAAACTTAAAGCAAATAAAAAAATTTGTTTTGAAGTGATTACACTGGAACTTGGAATTATGGCATCCAAATTTATGTCCTTCCGAGAATGGATGGCCTCGGAATGTGGTCATGTGTGGAGCAAGAGAGATTTGCTCACCGAAGCGTGACAAACCATCAGGAGGGCCGCATTCTCCGCGCGTTAGTTGCATCAGATCACGTCATCTGTTCAAATCCAAGAGGAATGATTCACGTACCCCTGCCTGTTTACGTTCGGATTGTCTGGATTTATATCCAGGGCCACTGCGAGTAATGGCCGAAACCCATCATAATTCCAAGTTTCAGTGTAGTTTTGAGATGCCTCAATAAAAATTGTGCAATTTTCTTGAAATGAAGCATTATTTTTTGAATTGTACAATTCATAAAATTTTAATTCAAAATGTTATATATTTTTAAGTTAAAGAACATTACGATTTCTTCTTCGAATCTTTGATGATGGTAATTTTCATAGCTGGAAAACGGGGAATTGTGTCACAGAACTTCGACTTTCCCTTTTCCAGTTTGAAAAATTTCCATTCTTAATTCAAAGAATATTTATAAATATTTATAATTTATTATTGAAATAAATTTTTTTCAATGTATTATAATTTTAGTGTTAATTATAGAAATTTTAAATTTTCATTATTCCAATATTTCAAATTAATCAACGGTTAAATATCTAAATTGATCACAAATTAATAAAATTTATTAAAATAATTAAAATCTATTGATATTTAAAATTATGAATATCTCAAAATGATTCACATTCCCTTTAGTATCATACATTTATTCTTATGTTGCTTCGATCTAAAATTTGATTTAACAATAGCATATTGTGTACCAAGGAGGAAAACTGTCCTTTTATCCGACCGTGTGTTCTGCAAAAACGCGACGATTTATAATTTTATCACGTCTGAAATTGGAGGTTATGTTGACGCGTCCCATAATCGTACAGGGACGCCAGCGAATGTGCATACGTAGAGAACGTATATGATCATCAGATGATCATAATCGTACTCCGCACCATGCCGCACATGCGCATACGCAGTTTGTCATTCTGTTGTACATACGGCTACTTTCATAACTAGAAAGATGCTCATAAAACGCGTAAGTCATGTGTGCGTTACATGAAAATTTTTTTCAGGAAAATAGAAATTGTTTTGTGAAATATTTATAAAAGTGAGTAAGGTAAACGTCCCAGTAATCGCCACCATAAGAGATTTCATTGACTTTAAATATTTAGAAAATTGTTTTGGAAGGATTAGTTAAAAAGTTATTGGTACTGATTGAAGCATTAAACATCCTAGAATATTATAAAAATTGGGTTTACATTATATTTAATATTACTTCTTATTGATAAACAATTAGAAGTCAAAAAGCACCGATGTCCCAGTCACCGCCATTTCCAAATCTGCCATGTACTAGTAATCGCCAGTCGTTGTCCCAGTCTTCGCCAAAAAGGTTAAGTTTTCTTGAAATCAGTTTTTAGTGATTTCCACGTGTATTTCAAGTGTATCTTTGTATTTTAAGTATACTTTAATGAAATGAAAGATGTATTGTTAGTTTTATATTGATTGAGAGATTGAGGCCTCCGAGATGCAATCCGTCGAAACATAACCTCAAAATCGAATCTTCTGATAGTTCCAATACGTCTGATGGACATTATAATAATTAATCATAATAAAAATGATTTTTTTTTAAATTTTAGTATTTATATCAATTAAAAATATTTTCGAATAAAATTCATATTTTATTTATAAGAAATAAAGTGGTCTCAAAAATAAATCGAAGTAAATATTTATTAGAATTTTTATCACGATAAGTGATAACTACAACGATGGAATTCTTTTATAATACTGAATATTATAATTAAAAATTATTAACACTTTCCTTTTTAAAATAAAATTCGAAAAATAATATTGAGTTGTATAAAGTCATAAAACCTAACTTTGTTCTAGAAAATGGCTAAGTACAACATAATTACATGGGATGCAAAAATTTACGCACTGGTAATTTCTATAGTTAACTTTTTTGCAACATAAATTATAAACACAATGACGAAATTTGATAAATGGGAGTGACTAAAAAAATCATGTGTATTTGGAGTTTATGTTCTGTTTACGTTTTCAGAACATTAAAACTATCAATAATTATATATCTGTTACACATTTTTCTTTATATTATGCAGTATAGATTAATGTTAGCTAATGAAAAACTACTCAATAAATATTAACTTCACTAAAAAATGATAATAAACTAAAAAATTGCGGATGAAATCACTATAATAGTCATGTCAATATTTTACATCTCCTTTTTTCAGTTTTAAGCACTAATTTATATTACGATTACTTTTCCGCAGTAACAAGTCAGTTCTCCGATTTCATTTCACGTCTTTTAGAAATTAATTAAATCATTATTTGTAACGAAATATGGAAATAAAATTTTGACAGATTCGTCCCGCGATTACTCGAGCAACTATGCTTTTGAAATGTCCCTATAATCGCGCCCGATATTTCTCGAACGGAAAGGTACTAAATGAAGAATTTGCTTAATTTTATTAAACAAAAATGATCTTTCATTACAAAAAAATAATTTTCGTCCCGATCAAGTAATTTCTTGATTTATTAAAAGCTCAAACAAAGAAACGTCTTTCCTAACCTAAATGTTAAGCTATTTTCCACGTTTCGTGATTCATGGCCACCGGCAATATAAATCAATTTCTTTACCCATGTCCACTATTTGTACAAAAAAACTAATTTGGTTTCCATAACAAGCACTGTTCAAACTTATTTAAAAATATTTTAGGAATGTATTTTAATGCGGAAAATACTTACTTTTGGCGTTTACACTTCAAAACTGGCGATTACTGGGACCGCGGCGATTACTGGGACGTTTACCTTATGAAGTGATCAAAATTCCGTGAAAGAACCGAAACATTGAAAAAATCATTCATTAAAAAAAATTTATTGATTATTTTTGTATTTTTTGACAAAAATACAAATGATTTTTGTACTCTCCCGACTGATATTTCATTTTTGGACTTGAAAGAAGTTTCCGAAAGTAATTTTAAACCATTTACTCCAACATTTGGAAAATTAATCAAAAGTAAATAACTGCCATAAATGCTGTTCATTTTTTATTCAATTGACAAACTTGTAAATCTTGAAAATTTGAAATGGTTCAATCATGAAAATGTAGGTGAATATTTTTTTCTTTCAGTTTTACAATAATTAGGAATCGTGCAAGTCTAATATGAATATTTTAAATGGTAAATACTGGAAATTCCAAATTTCTGGAATCTTATTGTATTACGTGTTTTGGAATGTATACAATAGAAAAATTGTACAACTTCCTTACAATGAGGCTTTATATTTCGAATGATACTACTTATAAAATTAAGACTGAAAATTGCCCAAATTTTAAATTTGAATCTTACAATGCTTAATAATTTTATATTTGAATTGTTGCTATTGACCAAGAATTTCGCAAAAAATCTCACTAAAGTGTTTTTTTTCTACAAATTCACTATTTTTTGCACTTTTTGACTTTATTCCATAACATTGCATTACATGTGTGGCACTATAACAATACCAGAATTTGAAAACTACAATATAATGTTTGGAACGTCACCCCACGTCTCGGAAACAAACTTCCAATATATTTAATAGAAACTTCCAACAGAAGTTTTTTACACTGTACTCCTCACCAAGTTCGCAAATAAAGTAGGAATAGTATGCATGATAGAAAATTTCCTGACAGTTTCGCTTGCTTTTGTTTCTTCTTCTCATTTTGACTGTGAGAATCTTCTTCTATCGAATGCGATTTCGCATACTTGAATGTCCGTAGAAAAAATTACTTTAGTAAAACCATTGCTTTCTTCATCTCCTATTTCCACTCCCTTGTTTCCACTCTTATTTTACTTTCCTTTACGATCTTCTCAGCTGCCTGTCTCTGGCGACGAAAATTGAATTTCATCGCTGAGAAATGTCCGCAGTGAAACCTTATACCATCCGAAATTGTTTTCATACCCACGTGTTCGAAGTTATTTGAGCATCACAAGTCAGAAACAAAACCGTAAAAACAACCAAGAATTTTATTGTTCAATGAACGAAGAATTCCTGTAAATGAAAAATCAAAAACTTTGTAAGATTGTCGTAGATTTTAAAATATTTTTCTGGTTATATTCATATTCATTAAATTTATATTTCTTATCTAAAAATTATTTGTTTAATTCTGCAGATTGCTCTCCTTTACTGGGGTTTTCTATATAAATGGGCGAATCTCTATATTAAGGTCACTACTGATAGGAACAATTTTTTTTAAAAGTATTTTGAAATGTGTTTTTTTTTTTAAACCAAACTATCTATTGGTGCAAGAATACACATTTTTGAAAGTATTTGAGCCTGAAGATATATCTTTCGTGTTTTCAAAAAGAATTTTATATGAAAAACTCATCAGTCATTTTTCATAATCTGCATTAGGAATTCGATTTCTAGAAAAATGAGTATTTTAATCTTTTTTGGGTCGCTGAATCTAAATTTGATAACAGAATTTGAAAATTCAATTGGGCTAATCCAATATGGCAAATTAAAACTTTGTAAATGATTTGAATTTTATGAAAATGGCTGGTTCAATAAGGTGATTAAGAATCTGAAAATTTGTATAGTAAAGATTTAAAATTGGAATTCACTCAAATTCAAAGAGGTATAAGTGAATACTCTTAAATTTTGTCAAGATCCTAGAGTTTCAAATTCTAAATCTTCAAAATTGAAGAAATTTATAATTCAAATCACTAAATTTACAAGTTTTTAATAGTGAAACATAAAATCTCCATATTTTTTCATTATTTGTTCAAAAATTAGGAACTATTTATTTTTTAAGGTGTACAATTAAAACTTCAACAATTTTTTACATTTTTTTACATTGCGAATTTTCAAATTTCAAAAATATATTTAGAATTTCAAGTTATATAATTTTTAAGATTCATGTTTTAATGGTATGTTTTTTTAAACGTTTTTTTGGAAAAGTTCAATTTTTAAGGTTTAAAATAAAAAATTCTTCAATTTTAATGATTCTCAAATTGAAATTTTTCCATTTTTAATATTTACAATTGAAGATTCGTTAATTCGACATGTTTATAGTTTTACATGATGTAATATTTAACTTTTTGTTTGAATACGTAGTTCCATTTTGAAGACCCAAAATGAAAAATTCATCAATTTCTAAGATTAGTAAGTTAAGGCTCTTCGATATTTTATGTGTATAATAGAAAATGATACAATTTTGAATGCTTTTATTCGGAATAGTTTCATTACAGAAATTTAAAATTAACAAATATTCAATTGTGAATATCTAAAATTGATGTTTGTTCATATTTAAAGATGTATAAATAAAAGTTCTTTAATTTTTTCAAGAGTTTTCAATTCTATATCTTCTAAATTAAAAAAAAAAATTTAACCTAAATCATCAAAATTACAGAATTTTTAATCTTAAAACTTAAAACATTCGTAATTTTTAACTGTATATTTTCAAACGTTTTAGATTAGTTTAAAGGTGAATCTTCTTATATTAACTATTGATTCACACACTGATGCAACACATAGACTGAGTATATTAAAGAATTACATAATTATTGGTTAAGAGAAACAAAGAAAATTTGTAAATGTAATTTAGGCGAAAAATGTTGTTAGATAAAATGTTATTGTAGCGTGTATCGTTTTTCCAAAAAGTTAATTTTTTTATTTTCGATGTATTTTTATAACAAAAGTTTATAACAAATTTGTAGATCTTTTTTGCTTGAACAACTTTTGTCTATTCATCTTTTTTCGTACCTTGCGTCGTTTTTCCAAAAATTGTTTTTTATTGTTAATGTTATTTTTCCCGATTGAAACACAAATTACGCATCCTACCAAAACATGATTATTAAAAAATTTGTCGCTCTTTTCTGAGTGAAGAACTTTTGTCTTTTAATTTTTCTCGTGGTTTGTGTCGTTTGCCAAAAATTCATTTTATTCTTAAATCAGTTTTTTACAAATGAAACAAAAACTATGCGTCCCATCAAAAAGTGATTTTCAACAAATTTGTAGATCTTTTTTGAATTTACAATTTTTATTAATTCATCTTTTTTCGTATCTTGTATAGTTTGACCGCAAAATGGAACTTTCTATTTTTAATTATTTTTTTGTGCGATAAAAAATGGAATTTTCGATTTTAAAAAAAAATGAGAAAAGCCTCATAATAATATTGTATGGTGTTCAAGAAGAAACATTTTTCTTCTCATGACTTTTTTTCATATCGTGCGTTGTTTGGCTTAAAATGTTCATTTTCGTATTTTTTTTTTGGAATTTTGTAAATGCTACAACTCCGGTAATTTTCATTCATTTTAGGACACTTAAAAAGTATACCAAAGCCGAATCCAATATGTTAATTCTTTTAAAAGTTATCGTGCTAACAAACTAAAAATCTACAGACTAACAGATACTAACAGACTAACAGACAGACAGACATTTTGTAAAAACCTGTTTTTTGGGTTCAAGGGGTCTCAAAATGTGGAAATTTGACAAAAACGGGGGGGGGGGGGCCCCCCACTAATTTTACACAAATCTAATACCTTCCAATTATAGGATGAGAACGTAAAAATCGCCGGAAACTCGTCAAATTGTCACCGCACGTTGCAGAAAGAAATTACCGGTAAAATTTTAAACATGAAATTATATTTTGTTTAAAAATGATGAACTAAAAATATATAAGGAAATAAAATAGTTTTCGAGACACATTTTTAAGAAGTAGTTGTCATAATTTTGATTTTATTAACCTGGGTTTTAAACTTCTTTAAAGCTAAGCGCAACTTGTAAGTTGAAAACGAGAAAAAGTCATTTTTTTATCGTATATTCGAAATTTCTTTAATATATTTTTTGTATAAAATAATCTGTATCTCATTTATGCTTTCAATGAATTTCATTAAAAAGAAGAAATTTACAACTTTTTAAAACATTTCAATAAATATTCCCAATGATATTACACTAGAAAATTTACTTTAAAAATGAAGATAATTTCAACTATATTTTCAGGTATTTTATATGAAAAAAAATCATTTATTAATCTTTTAAACATTATTAAAAGGCGAAGTTTCGCAGCTTCCATTATAAAGCTAGCTTTTCCTCGCAGAATTTCTCCAGGAGAAATTCCAGAATGTTCTAAGCACAAGCACACGCATAGAATTCCCAAGGGCCGCTTGTCAGGAACTCGTCCTTCAGGTTTATGATGGTACTCCAGATTCCTTGGATGAATGGCGAATTATATCTACTGTCATGGTAATTTAAACGTCTTTTTTATGAAGACCTCATTACAAAATTCACAGAACTCTGCTTTCTTAAAGACACTAGCATTATACATTTTTATTGGGATTTTTCTTCTTTATACATGCAGACTTGTGGAAACATGGCAATAACTGTTTACATTATTCCATGATAAATTCTAGAAAATTGTGGTTCGCTGGGTTAGAACTTATATTAGTTTTATTTTAACTATATTTCTTATCTTCTGAATAAAAGAATTTTTTAATCTCAAATTTCCGGTTACGTTTTTACCTATCTGTATATGGTAATAACACTTTGTTCATATGGTTGAATGTCAATAAACAGAATTTCGGATGTTTCAACGTTACAACTTCAATCAACTTACTTTTATCTCTATCTGTGAATAATTCCTTTTATTCTGAAGCTAGGATGCAATTTAAAATCCAATATGGGGCCGTTCAAAGACTACGTCACGCTACTTTCAATACTTTTTCCATCCCTCTCCTTTTTCGTTACAGATCATCACACGAAGCTTGAACCCCCTATTGTGACGTTACAAATACGAACACTCCCTACTCCTTCACGTAAAAATTGTATAGTGCTTCATGTTTATTTTATGAACGCCTAGATTAAAAAAAAAATACAAACATATTTAAAACAGACTCGACAACCTAAAATGCTCTCGGAAGATAGGAAATTACCTTTACAGTTGCCCCCAGAGTTTTGTTCAAATGTCAAAAAAAAAATTCCGGAAAATGTAAGCGAAGTCGGTTAATATTTAGCAGTCATGCAAAGCCTACAAAGTTTCCCATTGATCTAACATGGGAAAAAGTCAGCTTTTTGTGAATCTAATATATCAGCGTGATGATAGGTTACAAATAATTTTGTATTTTGCTACATTGTTCAGCATTCGTCAGAGAATAAGAATTAATCATAAATTTTGAGGGTGATTGACTATAAACCACTCTCATGGGTCCCAAAAAACCCGATATGTGACAAACTCGAATTTTATTCAATATTACAGTTTATTAACGCTTTTTAAGAGGATATCTCATAAATAATCATTAATCGGTCATTTACGAATACCCAGTCAGTTGTCAACTAATTTTAAATTGTTTAAAGAAGTTCCTTAATCAATTATAATAATGACATTATCTGGTTGAATATTTTTACACCTATATATATATAATATTATATTGGAACAAAATAAAATTGTTCAAATAATTTGAATTTGTTTTAACATTTATAAGTACTCTTAGAAAACAAATTAGTACTCAAAAATATTAAAATCTGCCAAAAATTTTGTGAGATAATATGTTTCTTCTGCTTTTTTTAGGTAAACTATAGACTTGAACAAACACGTATTATTGAAATAATTGTGAAATAATTGAAACAGATTATTCTCTTATTATCATCGATTAAAGTACTCATAACGTCTAGAAAATATGTTCATTTCGCGGCTTGAATGAAAAAAATGTTTAAACAAATTAAAATTGTTTAAACAATCAAAAATTAGTTAAAAATGACCGAGTAACCTTATGTTACCGATCAATTAATATTATTGAAAAAAATCTGCCCGCTTCGCGGGCACATTCTCATGGCGCGCTTTGCGCGCGGCTCGCTGCGCTCGCAAGTTTGAGCGCGCCTAGGGCGCGCGACTGCTGGATCTCGCGCTTTGCGCTCGATCATATATTTATCTCGCGCTTCGCGCTCGATTATGTATTCACCTCGCGCTACGCGCTCGGGCGTATTTAGATCGCGCTATACGCTCGGCTCCTCTAGATTTTTGAACTTCGTGTTCGACTTCGATGAAAAGAAAAAGTTTGTTTGCAAATATTATAAAATTATCAAAACCTCTACATATTAAGTGATTGTTAAATTTGTTTTTATTTTAGAATGAAAAGGAACTGTATTTACTCAAGGTTCTATCGACCTTAAGGAACACATTCTCATCCAGACAGTCGCGCTTAGCGCTCGATATTTGGTTTGAAAATCATTTGAACCGTATGATAGAAACAAAAAAGTTTGAGCGCACTTATGGCGTGCGATTTGGTAAATACACTGAACGCGCACTTTGTGTTTCGTGTTATATGTTCTTCATATACAAATTACTAAATTTGTATTTGATTTCAAATGAAAA